>CM069143.1:600000-897500 GCA_035221665.1 Okamejei kenojei
CCAATGTTCTATAGATACAGGATCATTTCCTGTGGATTGGATGGTAGCTAATGTTATCCCACTTTTTAAGAAAGGCGGGAGAGAGAAAACAGGAAATTATGGACCAATTAGCCTTACATCGGTGGTGGGGAAGATGCTGCAGTCAATTATAATATATGAGATAGCGGCACATTTCGATAGCAGTAACAGGATCGGCCCGAGTCAGCATGGATTTAGGAAAGGGGAAATCATGCTTGACTAATCTTCTGGAATTTTGTGAGGATGTAACTAGGAAAATGGAGAAGGGAGAGCCAATGGATGTAGTATACCTGGACTTTCAGAAAGCATTTGATACGGTCCCATATAGGAGATTAGTAGGCAAAATTAGGGCACATGGTATTGGGGGCAGAGTGCTGACATGGAATTTGTTGGCAGACAGGAAACAAAGAGTAGGGATTAGCGGGTCTCTTTCAGAATGGCAGGCCGTGACTAGTGTGGTATCGCAAGGCTCGGTGCTGGGACCGCAGCTATTTACAATATACATCAATGATTTAGATGAAGGAATTCAAAGTAACATTAGCAAATTTGCAGATGACACAAAACTGGGTGGCAGAAAGAACTGAGGAGATTGCAGGGTGAGTGGGCAGATTCATGACGGATGCTGTTTAATGTGGATAAATGTGAGGTTATCCACTTTGGTAGCAAAAACAGGAAGGCAGATTATTATCTAAATGGTATCAAGTTGGGAAAAGGGGAAGTACAACTGGATCTGGGGGTCCTTATTCAGCAGTCAATGAAAGTAAGCATGCAGGTACAGCAGACAGTAAAGAAAGCGAATGGCATGTTGGCCTTTATAACAAGAGGAGCTGAGTATAGGAGCAAAGAGTTCCTTCTGCAGTTGTATAGGGCCCTAGTGAGACCACACCTGGAGTATTGCGTGAAGTTTTGGTCCCCTAATTTGAGGAAGGACATTCTTGCTATTGAGGGAGTGCAGCGTAGGTTTGTTTACAAGGTTAATTCCCGGGATGGCGGGAATGTCATATCCTGAGAGAATGCATACCTGCCAACTATTCCGATTTGGGCGGAATTCTTCCGATTTTTCCATCCCAATTCCGAATTCCGATTTTTTCCTCAATATTCCGAAAAAAATTGGAATTCGGAATTGGGATGGAAGCGTGCATGCGACCCATGGCGGCGGCGGCGGCGGCGAGGAGACAGCGAGAGAGCGCACCGCGCCTGCGCCGCTTATGGGGACACGCACGGGTGTACGTCAGCACGCAGCCGCATGACCCCGCCACGGTGGCGTTCGGCGTCACTTGCCCCCCCCCCCCCCCCCGCACTGAGGTCACTTTGTTAACGAAGAAACTGCAGATGCTGGAGAATGGAGGGTTACACAAAATGCTGGAGAAACTCAGCGGGTGCAGCAGCATCTAAGGAGCGAAGGAGATACACAAAATGCTGGAGAAACTCAGCGGGTGCAGCAGAAAGTCTGAAGAAGGGTCTCGACCCGAAACGTCACCTATCTCCTTCGCTCCTTAGATGCTGCTGCACCCGCTGAGTTTCTCCAGCCTTTTGTGTATCTCCTTCGCTCCTTAGATGCTGCTGCACCCGCTGAGTTTCTCCAGCTTTTTGTGTAACACCCCTGAGGTCACTTTCCCGCCCTCACTGACGTCACGTACCCCGCCCCTTACTGACGTCACTTGCCCCGCCCCTTACTGACGTCACGTGCCCCGCCCTCACTGACGTCAGACTAATAGGATTCCGATTTTTCAATCTCACAAGTTGGCAGGTATGAGAATGGAGCGGCTGGGCTTGTACACTCTGGAGTTTAGAAGGATGAGAGGAGGTCTTAACCATATAACCATATAACAATTACAGCACGGAGACAGGCCCTCTCGGCCCTTCCAGTCCGTGCCGACCATTTGTTTTCCCCTAGTCCCATCTACCTGCACTCAGACCATACCCCTCCATTCCCTTCACGTCCATATACCTATCCACTTTACTTTTAAATGTTAAAATCGATCCTGCCTCCACCACCTCTGCTGGAAGCTCATTCCACACAGCCACCACCCTCTGAGTAAAGAAGTTCCCCCTCACGTTACCCCTAAACTTCTGTCCCTTAATTCTCATGTCTTATTGAAACATATAAGATTATTAAGGGTTTGGACACGCTAGAGGCAGGAAACATGTTCCCGATGTTGGGGAAGTCCAGAACCAGGGGCCACAGTTTAAGAATAAGGGGTAAGCCATTTAGGAGACGAGGAAACACTTTTTCACACTGAGTTATGAGTCTGTGGAATTCTCCGCCTCAGAGGGCGGTGGAGGCCGGTTCTCTGGATACTTTCAAGAGAGTGCTAGATAGGGCTCTTAAAGATAGCGGAGTCGGGATATGGGAAGAAGGCAGGAACTGGGTACTGATTGGGGATGATCAACCATGGTCACATTAAATGGCTCGAAGGGCCGAATGGCCTACTCCTGCACCTATTGTCTATTGTCTAACTACATCCTGTGCAATATTTGAATGCAATGTACTTTTAATTTCAGCTATTTTCATCTGGTACTGTCCAACTCACAACTTCATCGAGAAAAGATTTTGGTGATTTTGATATTAAAACAGTCATCCAAGAAATCAAAAGAGGCAAAAGAATGGTTTGTATTTTAAGACAACTTGTGTAAAGTTAATAATTGTCTATTTCCGTTCCGTCAATATTTATATTATCATCAAAACTTTTTCATGTTCAAAAGTCATGGGAATAAAATTAGGCCTTTCGGCCCATCAAGTTTACTCTGCCATTCAATTGTGGCTGACCTCTCTTTCCCTCTCAACCCTATTATTTTGCCTTTTCCCCATAACCTTTTGACATCCTTATAAATCAAGAATCTTGTCAATCTCCATTTTTAAAATACCTAACAACTTTATCCCTCTTTTTTTATGGAGTTCACGATGTATGGAACAACAGCTGAAATATGCTGAAAAACAGCTGAAATATGACTTCTAAATTCTTCATTCCTCTGACAATTCCAAGACCATTTCTCTGGGCACACATGTGAGCCAGTACTGCTTAACACTGGGCATAACCTTTGAATAGTACAATTGGCTTTGAAAAGGCTGTGTAATTTGTTCCACACTCTTGCTTTTTCTATATAGCTGTATAAATGGTAGGCGAGTTACCGGAGAGGATTCTGAGGAATAAGATAAATATGGATCTGGAGAGACAGAGGCTGATCAGGGATAGTCATCATGGTTTTGTACATGAAAGATCGTGTCTCATGAATATGATTGAGTTTTGTGAAGAAGTAATCAGGCAGGTTGGCGAGGGCACAGCCATAGATGTTGTCTATATAGACTCCAGCAAGGCCTTTGTAAGGTTCCAGGTGGTAACTACTCTGGAAGGCTAGACAGAACTGGATCCAGCGAGAGCTAGCTACCTAGATACAGAATTGGCATCATGGAAGGAATCAGACGGTGGTGGTGTTTTTGGAATGTGATTAATGGTGTGTCTCAGGGATCAGTGCTGGGCCCATTGCTGTTTCTGGTTTATATCAATTATGTAGAGGACATGTTTAGTAAGCTTGCAGATTATACTAAACTAGGCAGTATCATAGACAGTGAATATTGTTACCAAAAGTGGCAGCAGCATTTTGATCAGCTGGATTGTATATTGGATGAGGGGAATTGAAGGCTTTGTGGCCAAGTTTGCGGATGATACGAAAATAGGTGGAGGGGCAGGTAGTGTAGAGAAAGCAGGGGCTCTGCAGAAGGACTTTAACAGGTTGGGAGATTGGGCAGAGAAGGTGGCAGATGGAATATAGTGTAGCAAAGTGTGGAGACATGCATTTTGGTGGTAGGAATAAAGGCAGAGACTATTTTCTAAACGGGGAGAGAATCCAAAAATCATACGTGCAAAGGAACTTGGGAAGGAAGATGCAGGAGTCCTAAAAAGTTAATCTGTGTCGAATTGGTTGTAAAGAAAGCAAATTAATGCTTGCATTTATTTCAAGAGGGCTTGTATACAAAAACTGGATGGAATGCTGAGGCTCTATAAGGCGCTGGTAAGGCCACATTTGAAAGATTGTGAGTAATTTTGGGCACCATATCTGAGGAAGGGTGTGCTGGCTCTAGGGAGGGTTCAGAGGAGGTTTACAGGAATGATCCCAGGAATGAGTAGGTTAATCTTTGATGAGCATTTGTCCGCATTGGGCCTGTACTTGCTAGGGCTTAGAAGAATGAGGGGGACCTCATTGAAACACACAGAACAGTGAAAGGCTTGTGTAGAGTGGATGTTTCCACTGGTGGGAGAATCTTGGGCTTAGAGGTTATTCTTGGCCTCAGAATTATAGGATGTTCTTTTAGGAAAGAGACGATGAAAAATTTCTTTAGTCAGAGGGTGGTGAATAACCATATAACCATATAACAATTACAGCACGGAGACAGGCCCTCTCGGCCCTTCCAGTCCGTGCCGACCATTTGTTTTCCCCTAGTCCCATCTACCTGCACTCAGACCATACCCCTCCATTCCCTTCACGTCCATATACCTAACCACTTTACTTTTAAATGTTAAAATCGATCCTGCCTCCACCACCTCTGCTGGAAGCTCATTCCACACAGCCACCACCCTCTGAGTAAAGAAGTTCCCCCTCACGTTACCCCTAAACTTCTGTCCCTTAATTCTCATGTCATGTCCTCTTGTTTGAATCTTCCTTACCCTCAATGGGAAAAGCTTATCCACGTCAACTCTGTCTATCCCTTTCATCATTTTAAAGACCTCAATCAAGTCCCCCCCTTAACCTTCTGTGCTCCAAAGAATAAAGACCTAACTTGTTCAACCTTTCTCTGTAACATAGTTACTGGAACCCTGGCAACATTCTAGTAAATCTCCTCTGTACTCTCTCTATTTTGTTGACATCCTTCCTATAACTAGGCGACCAAAATTGTACACCATACTCCAGAATTGGTCTTACCAATGCCTTGTACAATTTTAACATTACTTCCCTACTCCTATATTCAATGCTCTGATTTATAAAGGCCAGCACACCAAAGGCTTTCTTTACCACCCTATCTACATGCGATTCCACCTTCAGGGAACTATGCACAGTTATTCCTAGATCCCTCTGTTCCACAGCATTCCTCAATTCCCTACCATTTACCATGTACGTCCTATTTTGATTTGTCTTGCCAAGATGTAGCACTTCACACTTATCAGCATTAAACTCCATCTGCCATCTTTCAGCCCACTTTTCCAAATGGCCCAAATCTCTCTGTAGACTTTGAGAATCTACTTCATTATTTGGACATTTAAAGGGGAAATTGTAAGAGTACAGAATCTTTATGTCCCTGTTAGGTTGAAAGGAAATAGTAAAAATTGGAAAGAGCCATGGTTTTCAAGGGAAATTAGACACTTGTTTCGAAAAAAGAGAGATATCTACAATAATTATAGGAGGCATGGAGTAAATGAGGTGCTAGAGGAGTATAAATAATGTAAATAGAATCTCAAGAAAGAAATTAGGAAGGCTAAAAGAAGATATGATGTTGCTTTGGCAAGAAAGGTGAAAGTAAATCCAAAGGGTTTCTACAGCTATATTAATAGCAAAAGGATAACGAGGGATAAAATTGGACCATTAGAGAACCAGAATGGACAGCTATCTGCAGAGCCAAAAGAGATGGGGGAGATATTGAACAATTTCTTTTCTTCGGTATTCACCAAGGAGAAGGATATTGAACTCTGTGAGGTAAGGGAAAAAAGTAGAGTAGCTATGGAAACTATGAGATTCAAAGAGGAGGAAGTACTGACACTTTTGAAAAATATAAAGGTGGATAAGTCTCCAGGTCCTGACAGGATATTCCCTAGGACATTGAGGGAAGTTAGTGTAGAAATAGCAGGAGCTATGACAGAAATATTTCAAATGTCATTAGAAACGGGAATAGTGCCGGAGGATTGGCGTACTGCGCATGTTGTTCCATTGTTTAAAAAGGGTTCAAAGAATAAACCTAGCAATTATAGACCTATTAGTTTGACGTCAGTGGTGGGCAAATTAATGGAAAGGATACTCAGAGATAATATATATAAGCATCTGGATAAACAGGGTCTGATCAGGAACAGTCAACATGGATTTGTGCCTGGAAGGTCATGTTTGACAAACCTGCTTGAATTTTATGAAGCGGTAACTAGGGAAATTGATGAGGGTAAAGCAGTGGATGTTGTCTATATGGATTTCAGTAAGGCCTTTGACAAGGTTCCCCATGGAAGGTTGGTTCAGAAGGTTCAATCTTTGGGTGTTAATGGCGGAGTAGCAAGATGGATTCAACAGTGGCTGAATGGGAGATGTCAGAGAGTAATGGTGGATGGCTGTTTGTCAGGTTGGAAGCATCCTGTGGAGTCTTGCAGCTCATTTGTCTGTATCAGTCTGTGAAGTCTGTAGATCATTTGTCTTATCAGCAATTATTTTTTTCCTCTAAACAGTTTGTAGTCTGTCATGCTGGGGTATCTTTGTCATCAAATATGCAGCTCATTTGTCATATCAGCAATTAATTTTTTCCTTTAAACTGTTTTCTAAATTTCAGAAATGTACATTATGCAGTCAAATAGGTGCAACTATTGGCTGTGAAATTAAAGCTTGCATCAAGACTTACCATTACCACTGTGCAGTTGACGATCGAGCTAAATTCATCGAGAATCTTGACAGAGGCATCTACAGGTACCAAATTCGATTGGTGACAGTTATTTATCATTCTGCATTTTCCTCTTGCCAAAGGTTATACTTCATTTGGAAGAGTGGGCTGAAAGATGGCAGATGGAGTTTAATGCTGATAAGTGTGAGGTGCTACATCTTGGCAGGACAAATCAAAATAGGACATACATGGTAAATGGTAGGGAATTGAGGAATGCTGTGGAACAGAGGGATCTAGGAATAACTGTGCATAGTTCCCTGAAGGTGGAATTGCATGTAGATAGGGTGGTAAAGAAAGCTTTTGGTGTGCTGGCCTTTATAAATCAGAGCATTGAATATAGGAGTAGGGAAGTCATGTTAAAATTGTACATGGCATTGGTGAGACCAATTCTGGAGTATGGTGTACAATTTTGGTCGCCTAATTATAGGAGGGATGTCAACAAAATAGAGAGAGTACAGAGGAGATTTACTAGAATGTTGCCTGGGTTCCAGCAACTAAGTTACAGAGAAAGGTTGAACAAGTTAGGTCTTTATTCTTTGGAGCGCAGAAGGTTAAGGGGGGACTTGATTGAGGTCTTTAAAATGATGAAAGGGATAGACAGAGTTGATGTGGATAAGCTTTTCCCATTGAGGGTAGGGAAGATTCAAAAAAGAGGGCATGACATGAGAATTAAGAGACAGAAGTTTAGGGATAACGTGAGGGGGAACTTCTTTACTCAGAGGGTGGTGGCTGCGTGGAATGAGCTTCCAGCAGAAGTGGTGGAGGCAGGATCGATTTTAACATTTAAAGGTAAAGTGGGTAGGTATATGGACGGGAAGGGAATGGAGGGGTATGGTCTGAGTGCAGGTAGATGGGACCAGGGGAAAACAAATGGTCGGCACGGACTGGAAGGGCCGGGAGGGCCTGTTTCCGTGCTGTAATTGTTATATGTTATTAGTTTGCTTATGATAATCTTGTAACCTGTAATTTCTTTTACCAATGGATCCTGTGACATTGATTATTCTATGCTGTTATTATTGCCACATGCATCTCTCTTCTATTACATTTCCATTGATGATTGTGAAATATCATTGTGCATCATTATATTCCAATTGGTTGCCAATTTTGTGTGCTAACATCATGTGTTAAGTATGTTATAGAAAACGTGCATAAAAATGTATAACATGATCAGTATGAATATTTAGTTTATTAGTCACATGTACACAATACCTTGAAAAGCTTTTGTTTGCATGCTTATCTATCAAATAAAAGACTACATGAATATAATCAAGACGTGCGTTGGCACAACACTTTGTGCAAGATACAACATGTCTCAAGATATAACAAAGTCCGACAGACTCCGTTGAAAGATAGTTCAAGTCTCTAATGAAGTAGGTTGGAGATCAGGACTGCACTCTAGTTGATGGGAGAACTGTTCAGTTGCCTGATAACAGCTGGGAAGAAACTATCCTCGAATCTAGAGATGTGCATTTTCACACTTCTATGCCTCTTGTCTGATGGGAGAGGGGAGAGACTGGTCCTTAATTATGCTGGCGGCCTTGCCAAGGCAGCATGAAGTGTAGATTAAGTCAATGGAAGGGAGCTTGGTTTGTGTGACGGTCTGGGCTACATCCACAACTTTCTGCAATTTCTTGCAGTTTTGGATAGAACTGTTCACAATGTAGAATATGAATAAAGATCCCTTTTCTAGTTTATTTTGTCTGAATGCCTATCCTGACTACATGCCATGTCAACTGCTCCTTCCCACTGCCATTGACCTGTTACTGCTTGGCCTTCACAACAGCCAAGCTGAGACCAAACTAGACGAATAGCTTCTCATATTCTGTCTGGGTAGTTTACAACCCAATGATGTGAGCATTTAATTTTCCAACTTCAAGTAACCCATATTCTCTGAAGAAGGGTTTTGGCCCGAAACGTTGCCTATCTCCTTCGCTCCATAGGTGCTGCTGCACCCGCTGAGTTTCTCCAGCATTTTGTGTACCCTCGATTTTCCAGCATCTGCAGTTCCTTCTTTAACACCCATATTCTCTGCTCAGTGCTCTTTCCTTCTGGTTTCCCCACACCCGTCACCCAGTTTGATTACCCTCTTGTACCTGGTTCTACCTATCACCCCCACACTCCAGCCCTCTGATTGTCCCATTCTCTTTGCCCCCCCTTTTTTTTACTGGTTCCATTTATCCCGTTCTTAACTGCTTTCAGATCGCCTTCCTTGCTTGTCGGGTTCCATTTCTGCATCGTTTTGTTTCCTCTACTCGCATCCCACCCTCAGTCTCTACCACTCCTCTTCCTGTCTGGTTCCATCTGCCCATCTTTTTTTCCCTTCATGCCTTTACCTATCACCCACTCCATTCTGCTCAATCTGCCCATCTTCCTGTTCACCAGGTTCCTCCTTTTGCCTGCCAGGCCCAAAAGTAATGGGCATGACGCATAGAGTGATACAGTGTGGAAACGGGTCCATTGGCCCAACTTGCCCACACCGGCCAACAATGTCCCAGCTACAGTCGCACTTGCCTGCGCTTGCTCCATATCCCTCCAAACCTGTCCTATCCATGTACATAGAAACATAGAAAATAGGTGCAGGAGTAGGCCATTCGGCCCTTCGAGCCTGCACCGCCATTCAATATGATCATGGCTGATCAACTCAGTATCCCTTACCTGCCTTCTCTCCATACCCCCTGATCCCATTAGCCACAAGGACCACATCTAACTCCCTCTTAAATATAGCCAACGAACTGGCCTCAACTACCTTCTGTGGTAGAGAATTCCAGAGATTCACCATTCTCTGTGTGAAAAATGTTTTTCTCATCTCGGTCCTAAATGATTTCCCCCTTATCCTTAAACTGTGACCCCTTGTCCTGGACTTCCCCAACATCAGGAACAATCTTCCTGCATCTAGCCTGTCCAACTCGTTAAGGATTTTGTAAGTTTCTATAAGATCCCCCCTCAATCTAAATTCTAGCGAGTACAAGCCGAGTCTATCCAGTCTTTCTTCATATGAAAGTCCTGACATCCCAGGAATCAGTCTGGTGAACCCTCTCTGTACTCCCTCTATCGCAAGAATGTCTTTCCTCAGATTTGGAGACCAAAACTGTATGCAATACTCCAGGTGTGGTCTCACCAAGACCCTGTACAAGTGCAGTAGAACCTCCCTACTATACTCAAATCCTTTTGCTATGAATGCTAACATACTATTCGCTTTCTTCACTGCCTGCTGCACCTGCATGCCTACTTTCAATGACTGGTGTACCATGACACCCAGGTCTCGTTGCATCTCCCCCTTTCCTTATCGGCCACCATTCAAATAATAGTCTACTTTCCTGTTTTTGCCACCAAAGTGAATAACCTCACATTTATCCACATTATACTGCATCTGCCATGCATTTGCCCACACACCCAGCCTATCCAAGTCACCTTGCAGCCTCCTAGCATCCTCCTCACAGCTAACACTGCCCCCCAGCTTTGTGTCATCCGCAAACTTCGAGATGTTGCATTCAATTCCCTCGTCCAAATCATTAATATCATTATCATTATATCATAAAATTATTAATATATGCTGTAAATAGCTGGGGTCCCAGCACTGAGCCTTGCGGCACCCCACTAATCACTGCCTGCCATCCTGAAAAGGACCCGTTCACTCCTACTCTTTGCTATCTATCTAACTGTTTCTTAAACGATGGGATAGACCCAGCCTCAAAGACCTCTTCTGGCAGCTTGTTCTATACACCCACCACCCTCGATTCCCCTACTCTGGGCAAGAGACTCTGTGTATCTATCCGATCTATTCCTCTCATGATTTTGTACACAACTATAAAATCCCCCCCCGTCATCCTTCGCTCCATGGAATAGAGGCCCAGCCTACCCAACCTCTCCCTGTAGCTCACTCCCTCTAGTCCTGGCAACATCCTTGTAAATCTTTTCTGAACCCTTTTAAGCTTAACAATATCTTCCCTATAACATGGTGCCCAGAACTGAACACAATACTCTAAATGTGTCTCACCAACATTTTATACAACTGCAACCTTCCAACTTCTATACTTGATACTCTGAAGGCCAAAGTGCAAAAAGCCTTTTTCACCACCTTATCAACCTGTGGCTCAACCTTCAAGGAACCATGCACCTGCACTCCTAGATCCCTCTGCTCTACAACACTCCCCAGAGCCCAACCATTCATTGTGTAGGTACCACCCATGTTAGATTTCCCAAAATGCAACATCTCACATTTGTCTGTATTAAATTCCATCAACCATTCCTCTGCCCATCTGGCCAATCGATCAAGATCCTGCTGCAATTTTTCACAACCATCTTCACTATCTGCAAAACCACCCACTTTTGTATCATCAGCAAACTTACTAATCTTGCCATATATGATCTCATACAAATCATTGATGTAGATGACAAACAGTAATGGGCCCAGCACCGAACCCTGTGGCACACCACTAGTCACAGGCCTCCAATTTGTGAAGTAATCTTCCACCATCACCTTCCTTCCATGAAGCCAATTTTCTAACCAATCAGCTATCTCTCCTTGGATCCCATGTGATCTAACCTTCCAGAGCAGACTACTATGCAGAACCTTGTTGAATGCTTCACTGAAATCCATGAAATACAGCTCTGCCCTCATCGATCTTTTTGATCACGTCTTCAAAAAACTCAAATCAGATTTGTGAGGCACGACCTCCCACAGACAAAATCATGCTGACTATCCCAAAGCAGACATTGTCCATCCAAATGCCAGAATACTCTCTAGTAACTTTCTGACTACAGATGTTAATTTCCCAGTTGGGAACTATAGTTCCCAGCATTTTCCCTGCAGCCCTTCTTGATTAGGCCCTCGAGATTTGTCTACCTTCATACACGATAGTACCTTCAGCACCTCTTCGACTGAAACACTGATTGCTCTCAAGACACTTTCATTGACTACCCCAAGTTCTTCTGTCCACCTGTCTTTCTCCTCGGTAAATAGAGGAGAAATACTCATTGAGGAACTTGCCCATTTCCTGTGGCTCCACACAGAGATGGCTGCTTTGATTCCTGAGAGGTTCCTCTCTCTCTCTCTAGTTACCCTTTTCCCTCTTTCGACAGTATCGAGGGAACTCTTATGGGACGTCCTATCCACATATGGATGTCCTGAAAAGTACATTGGAATCCTGAAACTCCCCCACGATGACATGCTTGCCACAGTCATGGCCAGCAACAGCAACTGTGCGGCATTTCAAGTTGGATCAGAAGTGAAACAGAGTTGCGTGTTTGCCCCAACACTGTTCACCATCTTCGGTGTGGCGGCGCCTTCTGGCAGCTGCTCGACTGCAGTCCATCTGTCTTTTCTTTCCTTTTGTCCTGTTAGATGTATGTTTTAGTTTCATTTTATTTTTAGCTGTGGGGGGGTGGGGGAAACTTTTTCATCTCTTCCCTGAACGGGGATGCAACCTTTTCCCAGTCGTGTCTCCATTGTCGTTGGGGCCTAACATCGTGGAGCTGTGGTGGCACGCAGCTACAACTGGACTTCGGAGCTTCGGAGGCTTCGGCTGCAGGCCCTGTTGACAGTAACATTGAGAGCTTGCGGGTCCCTGGTGGGAGACCGCTTTTCAGAGCTCCCGCAATGGCAAACTTTGCCCGCCCGAATCGAGGGGTTTAAATCGATTTTAAACCGACCCGGAGCAGGCCTTGCATCGTCCAGCGCGGCTTAAACGGCCACGGGACTTAACATCGCCCGCTGGGGGCTCCAACATCAAGAGCCTCGATCAGCTCGATACAGCAGTTTGACTGCTTGACCGCGGGAGAAGAATAAAGAACTGAGAACAGGGAAGAGATAAGACTTTTGCCTTCCATCACAGTGAGGAGGTGTTTGAAGATTTACTGTGATGGATGTTTGTGTGGAATTGTGTTAATTGTGTGTTTTGGTTTTTTGCTGTTACGACTGCAGGAACGAAATTTTGTTTGAAACTTGTTTGTTTAAATGACAATAAATGGCATTCTATTCTATTCTATTCATTGTGACAACCATCCACATCATCCAGGACGACCTACTCCCAGGAATCGAAATCGCCTACAGAACAGATGGCAGACTTTTCCATCTTGCCTGTCTCGTCCAAAACTAAGACATCTATGAAACTTGGAAACTTGGACTTACCATCAACTCCAAGAAGACTCAGATTATCTACCAATCGTCACCAACTGAGACAAATCGGAAAGAACCGTCAATTCAACTTGGTAAAACAACCCTGGAATATGTGAAGTCGCCTCTCCTCCAATGTCGACCTTGATGACGAGATCCAACATTGTCTTAAGTGTGCTGGAACAGCTTTTGGACGTCTTCAAATGAGAGTATTTTAAAATCGTGACATCTGAACAGACACCAAAATGTTAGTGTACAAAGCACTGGTGATTCCAACACTCCTATATACATCAAAAACCTGGACAACATACCGACACCATCTGAAAACACTTAAAGTTCCGTCAACTATGTCTTCGACGAAGCTTAAATATCAGCTGAAATATCAAATATTGAATAAAACAAAAACATCTAGCATTGAAGCCTTCGTCATCAAGAACCAACTAAGATGGGTCGGTCATGTTGTTCGGATGGAAGACAAGCGTCTACCAAAGCAAACCTACTCCCAGCTTAAAGAAGGCGAACGAGGAGGACAAAAGAACAGATTCAAAGACGCCTTAAAAGCCAGCATGAAGAAATGTGAAATCGACATCGACAATTGGGAAACCAATGCCATGGACAGGAAACTCTGGCGAACCATCATCCATAGAAACATAGAAAATAGGTGCAGGAGGAGGCCATTCGAGCCAGCACCGCCATTCAATATGATCATGGCTGATCGTCCGCTATCAATAACCCGTGCCTGCCTTCTCCCCATATCCCTTGACTCCACTAGCCCCCTAGAGCTCTATCTAACTCTCTCTTAAATCCATCCAGTGATTTGGCCTCCACTACCCTCTGTGGCAGGGAATTCCATAAATTCACAACTCTCTGGGTAAAAAAGTTTTTTCTCAGCTCAGTCTTAAATGACCTCCCCTTTATTCTAAGACTGTGGCCCCTGGTTCTAGACTCACCCAACATTGGGAACATTTTTCCTGCATCTAGCTTGTTCAGTCCTTTTATAATTTTATATGTTTCTATAAGATCCTATCCAAGAAGGAACAGCGACCTTCGAAGCCAAGAGATGCGCAGAATTAGAAGAAAAGAGAAGAAAATGGAAAGAGAGGCAGCAACAACCAAAGCCCGATCTGCCATCTGGAATTATCTGTCCTGAATGCCGAAGTACTTTCAAAGCCAGGATTGGACTCATAAGCCACCTGAGAGTCCATGAAAACAACAGAACGTAGAACCTCATCCTCGACCTCGAGGGATAGCCACGACGACGATTTATGTATTTATAACATCTCTTGGGATTGTCTTTAATGCTATCTGCCAGAGCTATCTCCTGGCCCCATTTTACCCTTCTGATTTCCTCTTTTAGTTTACTTCTTAGTTCCCGAATCTTTTCCAGGGATGCACTTGATTCCAGCTGCCTGTACCTGTCCCATGCGTCCATCTTATTCTTGAACAATGCCTCAATTTCCCTTGTCAGCCAAGTTTCCTTGCATTTCTGAATGTGGGTACTTGAATCTGAAGCACGTTGTCTAAAAATTGAATGACCAGATGTAGATGACTGAAAAATGGCTTTAGTGTAGACGGGGATAGGTTGTTTATTGTGGATGTCATAAAGTCAAACAACATGGAAATAGGCCCTTCACTCCAACTTGTCCATGCCAACCGAGATGCCCTATCTAAGCTAGTCTCACCTCCCTGCATATCCCTCTGAACCTTTCCTGTTCAAATGTTTTATAAATATTTTATCAACTACTTCCTCTGGCAGCTTGTTTGTATGTGATAATGTTGCTCCTCCGTTTCCTATTAATCTTTCCCCTCACCTATGGTTTTGGATTCTCCTACACTGGGAAGAGACTATGCATTCACCCTATCTATTCCCCTTATGATCTTACACACCTCTATAAGATCACCCCTCAGCTTCCTGTGCTCCAAGGAATAAAGTCCTTGCTTGCCCAAACCTCTCTCTATAGCAGGCCCTCGAGCCCTGGCAACAGGATATGGAGGGCTGAAGTGCCCATATCTGTGCTGGATGACAATTTGGCGAGAGTTGGTGCTTCAGGTTGATCACCTTGCACTTGCCCCTAATCTCTCCCACCCTTATAGGTGTTTTAATTTGTTATCCTTTCCCTGTTTTCTTACATCTGTAACCCCCTCATGTTCATTTTCTCAACTCTAACAAAAGTTTATTAATTTGATGTGATTTCTCTCCCGGGAGCTATCTGACTCAAGTATTGCCAGGTTTTCTCTCTCAGTTCAAACTTGCAGCATTCAGGGTTTTTATTTACTCTGGAAGAAATGCTAATTTTACAAGTTGTCTGTGCCCAAAATCTAACAAGTTACAATAGGTTGGAATCAACTGTACTTTGCTGGTCTCAGTGAAGAAATTTGATGCTTTGCTAATTACTGTGAGACATTTTAAAGAATTATCATAGGATTTTACATATAGAAAACTGAACGCCAAGTTTGAGTGTTTCTGGAGAGTGAAATAATCTACTTTACAGGCTTTATTGTAAAAACCACAGTGGAAATGATGAGCGGGATGAGGAGGACGAAGAAAGAGAAAGTGTCTCACGTTGTGCAAGAGAGCAAGAAGCGGATCATCGAGAGGTACATTGGGGAGGAATATGACCCTTTGAGGATCATTTGTATTTAATAAATATTAAAATACTAGGGGGGGAATGATAATTCTTCAAGTCAAAACAGCTTGCAAAAGAAGTGTAGAATTTCAGGGCTTTTGGTGGTGTGATGGAGCTCCAGGGAAAAATGTCTTCCTGGTGACATTTTCCCATGTGATCAACGTTTTAAATTTATTTGGGGGATCCAAAATTGGTGGCACTAATTATGAGAATTTTACTCCTGATTTGTAGAGGTGGAGATACAAAGAATCAACAAACCTTTGAATAAAGAAACTCATGAACATTCCCACAACCCCTCCCCACCTCAGCCTTTGTCTACTGTTTGATGATTGATGCAGCACACAAGTGTGTGATCCTTCACGTGTGCTTGGAGTTCAATTGGAGATGATGTTGGCCCTCTGGTCAAGGTTTGGTTCTATCTGAAAAATATTTGTCATTGGTCTGTCATGAAACATCCATTTTCAAGGCAGATGATTGAGCCTTCATGGGTGGGGGAAAAGGGTGGAATACATGCAATTGCTGATGTCCACATAGAACCAGAGACTGAACGTGCAAGGAAAGCCTGACTGCCCCTAGTGAGTATGTACCTTCTGAAGGCCTTGCTTTGAGTTTGTAGTGGAGATGTGTGCAAGAAGAAAAAAATATATCAGTGCTGATAGATTAGTTAAGTTTAAAAACATTAAGTAATAGTCATTTTTTGTTTGTTCATTAGGTCTTAGAAGAGGTATAGAAAAATGCATTCAAATTCCTTCTGATTAAATGGATGCCTGAATCTAGAGGTAATCATGCATGCTGTATAGGTTGTCAGACAGATGCAATGCCAGTAACACTAGCAAACTGTTTTTTTCCCTTTCTGTTGAACAGAAAAACTAAAGGAACCTTGGATACAGAAAGTGCCAAGAAAATGCCTGTGGACTGAGTGGAAGAGGCTGGTATATTAAGCTTAAACAGCGAATAAGGTTGTGAAGACCTTAAAAAGTAATCCAAAGATCTTTCAAGAAAATATTATCCTGGCAATACTCCTCACTCTGTGTGGAAATAATATAGTGAAATAGCATAGCTAATATACCTGCTTTCTTTCTGGGATGTTCTGGAAGTGGATTATTAGAATATCTATTACATCCTTCTGCATTAAAATGAAATATTTGTTTTGGTGAATTGAACTCTGTGGGGCATGTTGCAATGCCTGTACTCTACGTTATGAAGGCTCTGAGAGGAAACACGGCTTAACATGTATGTGATTTTGACACACCTGGAGTTCAAGAGTTTGAAATTAAAATCTCCAGTCAGTGATTGGAAAAAGACATTTTCACCACACCTTGATTTAGCACTGGTTTTCAAGTCTGTAGTCCTGAACTATAAGAATTTATGGTTTGGTTCTCAACAATAGTCTGTTTAGTGAAATGGTACAGATGTTGGTAGTGGTAGGGGATTATGCTGTGCAAAGTCAGGTGTCAGGCTGAAAATCAAACTACTTCCTCACACAATTGTAAATTGAGTGTGAATCCTAAGACTATAAAACTTTTTTTGTGAACCAGTTCTCGTGCACCATCTGGGAATAATTGCTAGAAATCTAGGATACAGAGAGTAGATAAGACAGTTCCCAAGTTTTGATGTCTCCTGCAAGAAATTGTTCCAGTTATTATTGGGTGGAATGTAATGGATTTTCATAAATCGCTGACTGAGCTTGCAGTCTTATTGTCTACTGTGGTCTAATTTATTCAATAAAATGTGGCCTGGTCTTCTGATAAACACACTTTTGCAATAACCTCAACAATTGGCATTGATTAAATCATGGTTTAGTGTAGGTGTTGAAGTGTGTGTTAAATGTTTTACTGAAAAATTTAAGATGATTTTGACTATTGAACAGCTTTTGTAAGGTGCATTATTTCCATGTTAATTTTCTTTCTGTATTGTGATTTCCCTTAAAGTTAAGTTGTATAAACTGTAAAAGTTAGCATTTAAAATTAAACAATGCTAGAGGATTAATTTACTTCTGATGAACAAGCAGTGCTGTTTGTCTTGATTTCTTGCCAATACATATTGGCGTTAGAAGTGGATGCCCGGATAATTTGCGGCAAAATGTTTGTGTCAGCATTGGATGCACTGTGTTTGTCTCTATAGTCGGTGGTTAGGTATTAGATAAAATAATAATTGTTTAAATATATTTTGATTGTCCTTGATGCTTAAAGGAACCTGATTACTGATCTCTCAATTTCACATGTTCTATCACATGCCCAGGTGAATATTTTACTTAATTTTACCAACACCTGGATCTTTAGGCTATGTAATCTTAGTCAAAATAAATTATGCTTCCGGTAAAATGCTTTAATTATCCTTGGCTTGCTTGTACTAATATTAGATAATATCTACTCATGGTTTATTTAGTCTTGTTCTGAGTTTTTACTTTATAAACCTAAAATATTCTGTAGTTTGCTCCTTCCCAAAACAGTTGGAGGCTATCACTTTTTGACAAGCACACAATGGCAGGAATGAGTTTGGTATACATTTAAATGCACCAATACAGTAAATTCAGACTTCTGGTGCGTACTTTACAAAGCCATCTAATTATAAATGTGCTGTGTTTGTAACTTTCCTCTGCAGCATGAAGGGGCATGCGCAGTTCGGTATTCCGACTGCGCATGCCCAGGTCAAAGGTCACTTTGCATAAACAGCCCTGGAAAGCAGTGGAACTTCATATCTTCTGTTTTTTTCCAGCTTAGATTCATCTAGGTCAGAAAATATTGCTTTTAAACTATGAAATAGTTGTATTTATTGCTCTTTTGTTAAAAGCTAAGATTATTTTTTTGTTTTTATTGCTTTATTATGCTTTGGTGAGTGAGCGAGATCGTGCTCATCTGTGATCGGTGTCGGGCCCGGGTCTGTTGAGTTGCTTCTGGGCCGTCCCCATCCCCTCCTGGGTGTCTCGTCCCTGTCCGGAGGCAGCCAGAGGTGTCGGGCCGGGCCGGGTTGGCAGCCGGCGTGGGGAGGAGGCTGAGTTGCTGCCGCGCGTTGTGTGTATGGCTGGTACTTGGCTTTCGCCGCGGGGTGGGGGGGGGGGGGTTGGCTACCGGTCCCCGGTCCGTCGGGAAGCAGGGCTGGACTGGAATTGGCATTTCTTCTCCGCTCTGGCTGTGGGCCTGGGGCCGCTGGTGTCGTCGGTCCGGGGCTGTCGGTTGGCCCGGCGGAAGTTGAGCTGAGGTTGGCACTTCTTCCCCGTGCTGGCTGTGACCGACGACACCAGCGGCCCCAGGCCTACAGCCAGCGCGGAGAAGAGGCGCCAACCTCAGCTCAACTCCCGCCAGCCAATCTCCTCCCCCCCTCCCCCGGCGCCGGCACGGCGAAAGCCAAGCACCAGCCATACACACAATGCGCTGCAGCAACTCCGCCTCCTCCCCACGCCGGCTGCCGGCCCGGCCCGACACCTCCGGCCACCCCCGGACAGGAACGAGACACCCAGGAGGGGACGGGGATGGGGACGGCCCAGAAGCAACTCAACAGACCCGGGCCCGACACCGACAACGGATGAGCACGATCTCGCTCACTCACCAAAGCATAACAAATCAATAAAAACAACAAAATAATCTTGGCTTTTAACAAAAGAACAATAAATACAACTATTTCATAGTCTGAAAGCAGGTTTTTCTTACCTGGAAGAATCAAAGCTGGAAAAGGGGAAGAAATGAAGGTCCGCTGCTTTCTAAGGCTGTTTATGCATAGTGACCTTTGACCTGGGCAGTCGGAATACCGAGCTCGCTTATTGTTGACAAGATAATGACAGATCAGAAAACACAAAAACATGGATCATGAGACAGTTTAACTACTTTAGCCATCTCTTTATTGTTTCTCTTAAATTCGGATGTTTTTTGAAGCGATGACCAAGAGGAACGACAAGGGCGTGGCAATAGATGTTGTCTATTTTGATATTTACAAACCCTTTGACAAGGTTTCACCTGGTGGGCTGGTCTATAAGGTTATTACACATTGGATTTGTAATGCTGGGGACAATGAGTGTACTCCTTAGGGTACACAAAATGCTGGAGAAACTCAGCGGGTGCAGCAGCATCTATGGAGCGAAGGAGATAGGCAACGTTTCGGGCCGAAACCCTTCTTCAGAGTGTACTCCTTAACATTTTTAAGAACTTTATAACTTCAATTGCATTACACGTATTACATCGCTATGATGCGTTGTTCAAATATAAAAATATAAATTTTATTAAGCCAGATGTTTGCTAGTGATTTTGTTGGCTTCCACTGTTATATTAGAATTATAGTGATACAGCATGGAAATGCGCTATTTCACCCACTGAGTTTGCGCTATCAGTTACTCATTTTATTCTTTCCACATTCTCATCAATATTTTCATCTCCATAATAGGGTCAATTACCCAATTAACCAACCAATCACATGTCTTCAGTAGGTTACACAAAAAGTTGGAGAAACTCAGCGGGTGCAGCATCATCTAAGGAGCGAAGGAGATAGCCGACGTTTCGGGTCGAGACCCTTCTTCAGACTGGTCAGGGATCAGAGAAACGAGAGATATAGATGGTGATGTGGAGAGATAAAGAACAATGAATGAAAGATATGCAAAAAAGTATCGATGATAAAGGGAACAAGCCATTGTGAGCTGTTTGTGGTGTGAAAATGAGAAGCTAGTGCGAATAGGCTGGGGGAGGGAGATAGAGATGGAGGGAATGCCAGGGCCCGAGGGCTGAGGGAGAGGTGGGAAGGGGAGGAGACCGCAAGGGTTAACAGAATTGAGAAAATTCAATGTTCAAGCCCAAAGGATGCTGACTCCCCAAGCGGAATATGAGGTGCTGTTCCTCCAACTTGCGGTGTTGCTCACTCTGGCCGTGGAGGAGGCCCAGGACCGAGAGGTCGGATACGGAATGGGAGGGGGAGTTGAAGTGCTGAGCCACCGGGAGGTTCACCTGCACCTCCTCCAACCTCATCTACTGCATCCGCTGCTCCAGATGCCAGATGATCTATATCGGTGAGACCAAGCGGAGGCTTGGCGATCGTTTCGCCGAACACCTCCGCTCGGTCCGCAAAAACCAACCCGACCTCCCAGTGGCTCAGCACTTCAACTCCCCCTCCCATTCCGTATCCGACCTCTCGGTCCTGGGCCTCCTCCACGGCCAGGGTGAGCAACACAGCAAGTTGGAGGAACAGCACACCTCATATTCCGCTTGGGGGAGTCTGCATCCTCTGGGCTTGAACATTGATTTTCTCAATTCTGTTAACCCTTGCTGTCTCCTCCCCTTCCCACCTCTCCCTCAGCCCTCGGGCCCTGGCATTCCCTCTATCTTCCTCCCCCACCCTAGTCGCACTAGCTTCTCATTTTCACACCACAAACAGCTTACAATGGCTTGTTCCCTTTATCATCGATACTTTTTTGCATATCTTTCATTCATTGTTCTTTATCTCTCCACATCACTGTCTATATCTCTCATTTCCCTGATCCCTGACCAGTCTGAAGAAGGGTCTCGACCCGAAACGTCGCCTATCTCCTTCGCTCCTTAGATGCTGCTGCACCCGCTGAGTTTCTCCAGCTTTATGTGTAACCCTCGATTCTCCAGCATCTGCAGTTCCTTCTTTAACATATGTCTTCAGTATATGGGAGGAAACGGGCACAGCATGCAAACCTCACAAAGACAGCACTGGAGGTTGAGTGAACTTGGGTTGTTTGAATTGTAAAACAGCAGCTCTTCCATTGTCCCTTCACCGGCAGTCAATGAATACTGTGCAGTCTGCTATCTCATCTATTAATAAGTTCAGTTTGATTAGAATAATAAAGCTCCTCAATCACACTCAAATCATGAAGCATTATAATTCAATCTGCCAGAGGAGGACAGCACATATAACATATAACCATATAACAATTACAGCACGGAAACAGGCCCTCTCGGCCCTTCCAGTCCGTGCCGACCATTTGTTTTCCCCTAGTCCCATCTACCTGCACTCAGACCATACCCCTCCATTCCCTTCACGTCCATATACCTATCCACTTTACTCTTAAATGTTAAAATCGATCCTGCCTCCACCACTTCTGCTGGAAGCTGATTCCACACAGCCACCACCCTCTGAGTAAAGAAGTTCCCCCTCACGTTACCCCGAAACCTCTGTCCCTTAATTCTCATGTCATGCCCTCTTGTTTGAATCTTCCCTCAATGGGAAAAACGTATCCACGTCAACTCTGTCTATCCCTTTCATCATTTTAAAGACCTCAATCAAGTCCCCCCTTAACCTTCTGCGCTCCAAAGAATAAAGACCTAACTTGTTCAACCTTTCTCTGTAACATAGTTGCTGGAATCCTGGCCACATTCTAGTAAATCTCCTCTGTACTCTCTCTATTTTGTTGACATCCTTCCTATAACTAGGCGACCAAAATTGTACACCATACTCCAGAATTGGTCTTACCAATGCCTTGTACAATTTTAACATGACTTCCCTACTCCTATATTCAATGCTCTGATTTATAAAGGCCAGCACACCAAAGGCTTTCTTTACCACCCTATCTACATGTGATTCCACCTTCAGGGAACTATGCACAGTTATTCCTAGATCCCTCTGTTCCACAGCATTCCTCAATTCCCTACCATTTACCATGTACGTCCTATTTTGATTTGTCCTGCCAAGATGTAGTACTTCACACTTAACAGCATTAAACTCCATCTGCCATCTTTCAGCCCACTTTTCCAAATGGCCCAAATATCTCTGTAGACTTTGAAAATCTACTTCATTATCCATTCACATTATGGGAGTGGAGTTTTTGGAGTGTTGCAGTGGTACTGTTTCACATTAATTGTGCTGGGTGACCAACATAAATAAATAAATCTTTACCCTTACAGGATAAAAGATAATTAGGTGAAAGAAATTATATGATAACTACGAGTTGCTTTCTGATGTACTCCTCAAACGGAATCATCATTGTTAAACACAGTGGCTTCCATTAGTCAGTTTAATTCTGTCTTCACTTAGAGCTATTAAATTCCCACTGCAATGGGGAATTGCAAGCCTTTGTGCTCATAAAACATAGAATAGAACAGCACAATAACAGGCTCTTCTACGCAATCCTTGGTTTCCCATTATAAAACGTTACTTGAAATCCTGAAAGTAATGAAGATGTGTTACGAAGTCTTAAAGATTGTGTGGAAATATTGCCCTGTATTTTTGTAATGCTTTCATGAAGCTTGCATGCCAAATTATTGCAAGCTATGGTGAAAGACGAAACCACCATTTTTTTTAAATGTTATTGTTTTGAGATATCTGGGCATCATCAGATTTATTATCCACCCCTTGCAGCCCTTGACAAGGTGATGATGAGGCACTATCTTCAACCGCTGCAATCCTTCTGCACATCCTCCCACAGTTCCAGAATTTAGACTGGTCGACAATAAAGAACATTTAGTATATGTCGAAGGTAGACACAAAATGCTGGAGTAACTCAGCGGGTGAGGCAGCATCTCTGGAGTTACTCCAGCATTTTGTGTCTACCTTGTTTTCAAACCAGCATCTGCAGCTCTTTCTTACACATTTAGTATATGTCACTAAGGGAACCTGAAATCTTGTTGGTCTTAAATATGGAAGTTGTGTGTTTGCGATACATTGTTAAGTAACTGCAATATAATTTATAAATGGAACACAAGGTGCTGATGAAAGGAATGGATGTTAAGGATGGTAAATGGGATAGTAATCCAGTGGACACTTTTGTCTCAGCTGCCTGTATTCTTTGATCCGTATTCATCAAGACAAATTGAGAACGCGTCATCACTCTCCAGAATTTGCCGCAGCAGATTGAGTAGCTTTGGGTGAGTGAGTGGGTGCAATTTGCATAAAATCTGACATTTTTATAGCTACAGTATTGAGATGGCTGGTCTTGCCGAGTTCTGAATCAATGGTGACTCCAGGTTGTTGATAGGGGAAGATTTAATGCCATTGAATTTGCGGGTGGATGGTTAGACACACCCTTATTGGAGACTGCCAATGCCTGACCCTGCAGTGGAGTGAATGTTATTTGCCATATCTGTCTATGCCTGTGTTATATGCCTATAGGCTGTTTTATTTGCTAAAGAGTTTCAGATGAGATTGAACATTCTCTAATCATCAGGAAACATCTAAAGATGGTTAAGCCTAAGATACTGACCTAAGGAACTCCTGCAGCAATGGCCTGGGGATGGGATGAGTAGTGATCACCTTTGTGATGTATGACTTTGGCTATTGGAATGTTTTCCTGTCAATGTCCATTAACCTTAGTTGTATAGGGTTCCTTGATGGCACTCGTCAAATGTGCTCAGATATTGAAGGTAGACACAAAATGCTGGAGTAACTCAGCGGGACAGGCAGCATCTCTGGAGAGAAGGAATGGGTGACGTTTCGGGTCAAGACCTTTCTTCAGACTGATGTCAGGGGAGTGGGCGGGAGAAAGACAGAATGTAGTCGGAGACAGTAAGACTGATGGGAGAACTGGGAAGGGGGAGGGGATAGAGAAGGAGAGAAGGGGCTATTTGAAGTTAGAGGAATCAATGTTCATACTGTTGGGATGTAAACTACCCAAGCGAAATATGAGGTGCTGTTCCTCCAATTTGCGCTGGGCCTCACTCTGACAATAGAGGAGGCCCAGGACAGAGAGGTCAGATTGGGAATGGGAGGGGGAGTTGAAGTGCTGAGCAACCAGGAGATCAGGTAAGTTATGACGGACTGAGTGGAGGTGTTCAGCGAAACGATCGTCGAGCCTGTGCTTGGTCTCCCGATGTAGAGAAGTTGACACCTGGAACAGCGGATACAGTAGATGAGGTTGGAGGAGGTACAAGTGAACCTCTGCTTCACCTGGAAAGACTGGGTCCTTGGATGGAGTCGAGGGGGGAGGTAAAGGGACAGGTGTTGCATCTCCTGTGGTTGCAGGGGAAGGATATTGAGCAGTCACCATCACTATACCTCTTAAATTCTCCTTTTTGGTTCACTTTTCAATGTTTGGTTAGTGATGTTGGGCACTGAAATCCCCAATCTGCAATCCATTCTGCCTTTGCTAATTTCAATGTTGCTTCATTGAACACGGAGGAGCACTGATGTACTGAGTGGAGGACAGTGGATACAATCATGAGGTTTCCTTGATTTTGGTTTCAAATTTCCCAAGAACATGGTCCAAAGAGAGCTTCTCATCCCAGCACCAGAATTATTTCAGTTATCTCCAAGATAACAATTCACAACTGTGTACAAATTTTTATCACATTTTTCATAATGCAACTTATTTCTGGCAAGGGCTGGGACGTCAGTTATCCTTGTGTAAAGTAATTTTGCCTGCCCTTTTTGGGTTTCTTAATTAATATCCAAGAGTTGATAATGAAAGGGGCTTGTATTTGACTTGTTCACAAAGTGGTTCACAGTAATTGAATGCAAGAAGAGCTTAAATATATCATAATTTGTTTATTGCCTTAAAAAAATGTCACAATCCCGCACCTATTTGTCCTTTAGTTGCTCTTTTCTGTTTGAAAGCGAAGGTCGGCCTTTTCCTGGTTGAGCTTCTCAATTTAACCAGACCTTTTTATTTTGTAGTACAGACTCGCATCTTCTGGTGGCTTTCGTCAAATTACGCAAAATGACCCTTCCTCAATTTTTGCCATCTGTCATTTATCCACATTCCTTCAATACTGCCCTGTGAATCTTCATGAACAGAATCATTTGTCCTTCATTATCCCACAAAACATCTCTCTCCATCTGGGGAATTCTGCTGAACAACGAGGCATTATTTTAGATCGTCTCTAAGGTGGTGGTGTGGTTCATGTGCGGATTTTACATTATTCATATTTACAGATTGCATCGTTAGATTTATTTTGTCATAGCTGGGCTCTTGTTAGTGTTGCAGGTGTCCATGTTTTATATAAAGAGTCAATGAATTAGTCTGATGTTTGTTGTCATGAATGGAGGTTGTAAATTAAAAACTCAAATCAAATGAAGATGTATTAAATGATGAAATTGTTACTGTATCTGTCATCATTAAGTTCATGCTGGCTCGGTATCCCATCATCCATTCCCCTGCTCTCTCCCTGTAATCCTGTAAATTATTCAGTCTCCCTTTTAATTCCGCTTCGAAAGCCTTTCAAAGTTCTTCATCCACCACTCCTAAATGGATTTGGATGATGAAAGTGGCAGTTATATTCTTAAGAGAAGAATGTGTCTGATTAGTGGGGAGGCTACATGGAAAGCTATTTCTCCAAGATGACTTTTCCTATGCTGCTCAATTTCTAAAGTAACTTTTAAGTGGTTTTCTAGTTCCCGATCGAAAACACATATAACCATATAACCATATAACAATTACAGCACGGAAACAGGCCCTCTCGGCCCTTCCAGTCCGTGCCGACCATTTGTTTTCCCCTAGTCCCATCTACCTGCACTCAGACCATACCCCTCCATTCCCTTCACGTCCATATACCTATCCACTTTACTTTTAAATGTTAAAATCGATCCTGCCTCCACCACTTCTGCTGGAAGCTGATTCCACACAGCCACCACCCTCTGAGTAAAGAAGTTCCCCCTCACGTTACCCCGAAACTTCTGTCCCTTAATTCTCATGTCATGCCCTCTTGTTTGAATCTTCCCTACCCTCAATGGGAAAAACTTATCCACATCATAACCACTCAGGCCTGCTTCATACCAATTGCACTCCGTAATTTATCGATTGCATTGTATCCAATTAGCTTTGTGGAACCATGCAATATAGCAGTATTTGCCCTATTATAAACTTTTGTTGTCCTGTGCACAATTTTATTTATTGACCTACACCTGAGAACCTTGTTCAGCAGATCTAAAGCTAAGCCCATTAATGGTGAAATAGTCAATAAATTGCATTTTGTAGCCTACAATAAGGTCCACTGCAGCTTTTCTTTAATCTTGTAAAATTGGATGCATATTTGTTTGCCAAAAACTACCAGAATTTATCTGGCTATTTACACTCGCACATATCAGGTTTCCATTTATCAAACATCTAAGTGCCTTAAATTGAAATCCCCTCTCAGTTCTTTCCATTAACATTTCCAATCTGCGGCGGGGGGGGGGGGGGGGGGATTATTTCTTGTTGATTTTAATATTGTCCATAAACTGAAACCATTTCATTGGATGCAAATATTATTCATGTCCAGTGCACTCTGTATCTCTGCATGAGGATCTTGACCATTTTTGCTAAATTTTAACAATTATAGTTACTTGCTGCTATGCTGACGATCTCTCCTTGAAAAGAACAGGTATGCACACTGTTAAAGATTTTGACAATGGTTGTCATACTGATCACTAATCCAAAGTAGTGACTGATAATAGATAAATACAGTTTAAATCTCACGAGAGAACACTTAGAATGGCATTCAAACTGGATTAGTTCACCAATGTCCCGCAGGGAAAGGTTATTCTTTCCTTCTCTGGGCCTATGCCCATAGCCCCACATTAAGGTGATTGACTCCGTTCTGCCCTCTGACATAGCTGAGCATAGTTGTATCAACCCACCAGAAATAACATTGATCCAGAATCAGATCCAGGTGGTGGGTGTATGGACCAAGCTACCAGATGAGGTAGTTGAGGCTGGGACCATCCCAACGAAACAGACAGGTGCGTGGAAAGGACAGGTTTGTAGGGATAAGGACCAAGCGCAGGCAGATGGGACTGGTGTGGCTGGGAAATGTTGGCCAGTGTCGGGCAAGTTGGGCCGAAGGGCCTGTTTCCACACTGTTATCACTCTATGACACCATTTGGACAGACACTGGACTTGGCAACAACGCCTGTCACCTGAGCATGAAAGGACATGGTGACAAGGTTTGGGAAGAGTTGTCAGCTAGTGACCATGTGTTTGTAAGGCACATCACATTAGATCATTTTGACATTAAACGTGCAAGTGGCTTTACCAAAATCATGTAAAGTTAATCATTTTAAAGCTACTCATTATCTAGAAATCAATGTCACAATTACAATGTTATAGTTTTGGTATAAAGCCTAGAGTTGGAGTGCATGATCTGCCTACCTTTGAACCTCTGTTTGAAGCCACTAGTTTTTCTCATTGAATCATTTATGCGGTGTTTGGAAATGTTCACCTTTGTTCCCAAGACTGTACCGTGTAGCGTCTGTATTAGCTGTAGATCAGTTGGAAAAGTTTAATTCAATCTCCAGGAATTTTCTCTTTAGTAAATGTTTAAGAGTGAATCAGTTTGCATGCAGTGATGGAATGCATAATCAAAATTAGGATTCAAGTTGTAAAATGTTCACTAATGTCAGATATTGAAGCTTTGCACCCTTGTTGAGATAAAATTGCCTTTTACATTTGACAAAATGCACCAAAAATATTGCTACATTCCCATTTTTATGTAATTAGTATTTTCAGTTTAAGTATCAGTGTTAATTGTGCCCACATCACTTGTCAGTGAATGTTTTTAATAAAAGTGTTTTGTCTTAAATTTGTTTTGTGCTTGTCAATGAAGTCCAGAATACAGTAACTAAATCCTTAAGGGGCTGTCCCACTTGGGCGACCTAATTGGCCAGTTTAGGAGAGTTTGAAAAAAATGTCATGTTGAAGAACTTCGACTATGGTGAAGACTAGCTTCGACTATCTATGAAAAAGGGCCTGTCCCACTTGGGCGACCTAATCCGCGAGTTTACCCTTGACTCACTCTCAGCATGGTCGTCACCAGGTCGAAGGTAGTCGTAGATAGTCTTCATCATAGTCCAAGGAGGTCGCCTTCACTCTCCACTATTCGGTGTCCAATTTTCCCGAAGTTAGTCGTAGCTAGTCGAAGGAGGTCTTTTACATAGTCGAAGCTGGTCTTTTATAAAGTCGAAGGAGGTCTTCAACATGTCATTTTTTCAAACTCTTCTAAACTCGTCAATTAGGTCGCCCAAGTGGGACAGCCCCTTAACTTCGGGAAAATTGGACACCGAATAGTGGAGAGTGAAGACGACCTCCTTCGATCTCCCTTCGACTATGATTAAGACTATCTACGACTACCTTCGACTACCCGCGATTGCCTACGACTAAACTTCCGAGTAAAAAAAGTATCGATTTTTTCCATGGCAACCTTTTTTTATTCGCAGGCATTTTTTAACATATTGAAAAAAACGCCGCGACCTAGTTGAGGCCTCGAGTACCCGTAGACCACTCTCCAGCATGAAGGAGAGTTACGAAGACCTACGACCTTGTGTCGACCGTGCTGCGAGTTTGAATCGAGGGCAAACTCGCTAGAACTCACGCATTAGGTCGCCCAAGTGGAACAGCCCTTCAGGCAACGTCTGGGCTGAGGAAATAGATGTCAAACAGTCCAACACGGGGACTAACCCACAATGTGCCAAACAAGATGCCCAGATAAACTAATCTCTGCCTGCAAGTGATCCACATCCCTCTATTTCCTGCAGATCCATGTGCCTATCCAAATGCCTCTCAAACACCACTTCTGCATCTGCATCCACAACCAACCCAGGCAGTGTGTTAGAGGTATTCACCACCCTCTTGGGTGGTGTATTGAATCTACTGTATCTGTCTTTCAAGATGTGGGCTCTTATACATCGACGAGACCAAACTTAGACTGGGCGATCATTTTGCTGAAACACCTTCGCTCAGTTCGCCTTGACCTACCCAATTTCTCAGTTGCTAAATACTTTAAAACCCATTCCCACAGACCTTTCTGTCCTAAGCCTCCTCCATTGTCAGAGTGATGCTAAATGCAAATAGAAGGAACAGCATATATTGCTTGAGCATCTTACACCCAGTGTTGTATTGAATTCCCCTCCCCCGATTTGGATTCTCTAACATCAAGTAACCCCACCATTCCCTCTATCTCCATGAAAGCCCTCCCTCCCCAAGTTGCTCAGCTTCTTGTTCCTCTCTGGCGTGCGGCTGTACTCCCGCTGTTACACGTAGTCAGATAGTCGGGCCCTTGTGCTGTCTCCTCTCCTACTCCTCTCCCCAGAGCTATGCCCGCCTTTTCGCAGCCACACTCACACACCCGACACTCCTCACCACACGTTCTCTCGCTCCTGTTCCCCCACCTCCCTCTCCCCCTTCTCACTCCCCCCTTCTCTCCGCACCTCCTCTCTCCCCACTCCTCTCTCCCACCTCCTTTCTCCCCATCCTCTCTACCCCCCTCTTATCTTTCTCCCCAGCTCCGCCCATCCCACAACCCACTGTCTCCCCCTTCAGCCCTCCCCCACTCCCCTCCTTCCCCTCTCCTGTGTGTGATGGAGGGGGGGTTAGTGTGTGTGTGTGTGATGCCACAGCCCTCCCCCCCTGCTAACCGCTCCTGTCCGCTCCGGATTTCCAGAGAATGTGGCCATGTACTGTCTCTCTCACTCTCCCGGGGCTATCTCCGCTTTTCGCAGCCCACTCACTCGCCAGCTCCCCTTCACCTCTCTCCGCTCCCCTCCTCTCTCAACCCCTCTCCCCACCTCCTCTCCCTCCACCCTGCCTCCCAACATACTACCCTCCTCCAACCCCTTCTCCCGTCCACTCCCCTACTCCTCTTTCCCCATCTATTTCCTGCCCCTCCATCCTTCCTCCCCTCCCTCCTCCCTCGCCCACTTCACCACCCCTCTATGACTCCCTTCTCCACCCACCTCTACCCCCCCTCACCCTCTATCTCTCTCCCCTCGTCTCTCCCTCCACACCTTTACCATCCACCTCTCCCCCTCTTCTCTCCCCTCTCCACCTCTCCCCTCTCTACTCTCTCTCTCCGCCTCTCCACTCTCAACCCTCCACCCCCTCTCCCCTTCTTCACAACCCCCCACTCCTACCTCCTGCAAACCCCTCCCTTTCCCCGTTCTCTCCACCCCCACTCCCCTCTCCAACCCACTCCTCCCCTTTCCCCCTCCTATCCCCCCACTCCTTCCTCTCTCCCCACACCTCCTCTCTCCTACCCCCTCCCTCCCTCTCCCCACCTCCTCTCCCCCTATACCCCCCCTCCCCCTCTACCCCCCTCCCTCTCTATCCCCCACTCCCCCTCTCTACCTCCCACCTTCCCCCTCCTCTCCCTCCCTCCCTTTCCCCTCTCTACCCCCAATCCCGGCCCTCTCTCCCCACCTACCTCGCTCATCCACATCCTCTCTCCCTCGACTCTCCCTAACCCCTCTCGCTCCCTGTCCTCCCCTCTCCTCCTCCCCTCTTCCCCCTTCCTCCCCCCTCTCCACCTCCCACACTCCACACTATGGGGGGTGGTTAGTGTGTGTGAGATGCCGCAGCGTGGTGATGATGGTGAGGAGCAGCATGGCCTGCGCGCCGCCTTGAGCACCACCATAGCGCCAGCTCCGTTGGTACGCCCGCTCGCTGCAACACAGCCCGACCGCCCCCTCTCACCACCCACCGGCAGCCCGGCCCAACTCACCACCCACCGGCGGCCCAGCCAAACTCACCACCCACCGGCGGCCCGGCCCGGCTGACCACTCTCACCAATCACCGGCAGCCCGACCGATCTTCCACAACATCCATTGGCCTACTGACAAGCCCGACCGACTGAATAACTGACTGACCCTAATCCTAACCCTAGCTCTACATTTGTTATTCATCATTTTTATTTAACAGTTCGCATCATAACTTTATAAAGATAAATCAATTGAAAAACAAAATGATCAGCAAGGTTAGCATTACCTTTATTCCTTGGAAACCTTGCTATTGTTTTGATATAATTAAGAGGCAGCCATGATCTCAGGTCCTCGCTGCCGAGCGACCATAAAACAAAGCAAAGGGGTTGGTCAATTTGCATCTGACCTCAATGTCAAACGAGCATTAATTGGACAATTACTACTCGGAAAATTGGAAGTTCTTCTCATTTTTTTAAAAAATGTGCAGGTTTTGTTCTTGACGAGTTTCAGGTATGATTTATACAATATTTTTACACAATATGTTAAAAATTCAGGTAGTTTCATGAGTTGGGACACAAACTTGAACAAAAATACTCCTTGGTCCACAACCTACACCTAGCAAACAGCTAACAATGGCCTGTTTCCTTTAGCTCTTAGTTACTTTTTTGCAAATCTTTCATTCATTTGTTCTATATCTGTCTGCGCCATTGTCTATATCTCGTTTCCCTTTTTCTGAAGAGGAGCACAGGAACAGACCCTTCAGCCACAATGTCTGTTCCAAATATATCAACACCAACATCTGCCTTCACATATTCCATATCCTGCCACTTTCTGCATATATATGTGCCTACACAAAGTGTCTTAAATGTCACAATTGTATGTACCTGAACCGCCACTCTGGCAATGTGTTCCAGATACCACCCTCCGTGTAAAAAAAAACAATTCCTTTAAACTTTGTCCCTTTCACCTTAAAACCATGCCTTCTCGTCTTGATATTTCCCACGTGGGGAAAAAAAGTTCTGGCTGTCTATCCTAACAATTCCTGTCATCGTTTCAGAGAACATTTCTGTTCAACCTCCTTAGAGCTCAACAAAATAAAGTGCTGGAGTAACTCAGTGGGTCAGGCAGCATCTCTGAAGATGATGAAGGTGACATTTCGGGTTGGGATCTTTTCTCAGACTGATTGTGGAAGGGGAGAGAAAGCTGGAGCCATGCATTGCCCTGCTCCTATCTCTCTTCCAGCTTTCTCCCCTCCCAATTTTTGTTTGGGGTCTGCAGGGGAAGGTCCAGCTGTGGTCCCAAGGCCCCAAGTCTCCAGCCAACAGGAGGAGCCCCTTCAGCAGGCGAGGCCGGGCCGGGCCGGGCCCGGTTATGGCGAAACCGCAGGCGGTTCCCTCCCTGCCAACGGCGGGGACCGGCCTATGGCTCCGAATTCTGGGCCAACCAGAGCGCAAGGGTTCCAGGCCCGGCCCCGGCCCGCAGGAGAAGAAGCCCCCACTCGCGGGTCCCATCCCGGACAATGGGCAGCGGCATCTACGGGCAACGGCCTGCAGCCGCACCCGGTCCCGGTCAAATATCCCCGGGGGCTGAGGAACCGCGGGCCGGGCAGCGCCATCTGTGGGCAGCGGCCTGCACCTGCACCCGGTCGCGGGGTACCGCGGGCCGCCCCCATAGCGCGCTGCTGATTGGTCGGCCCGCCCCGCCGCGGCGGCTCTGTGCACTAATGGGAGGCGGCGTGGTTCAGGAAAGCCGCACGACGATTGGCTGAGAGACGTTGGCCAACGGTGAGCGCTGATTGGCTGCTGTGGGGGGAGCGCTGATGCGCGGTGAGGGTGCGATGGCGGCGGCGATGGAGGCGAGGAGGGCGGGTTGTGTGGTGGTGAGTGGCGGGGGCCAGGGTGAGGGTGAGTGACGGGCGGGCGGAGGATGAGGGTGAAGGTGGGGGTGAGGCGAGGGGGGGGTGAGGGTGAGGGGCGGGGGCGGGGGTGAGGGGTGAGGGCGGGGGGGGGTGAGTGGCGGGGGCGGGGTAGGGGGTGGGTGAGTGGCGGGGGCGGGGGTGAGGGGGTGTGAGGGGCGGGGGGGGGTGCGGGGGTGAGGGTGAGGGGGTTGGCGGGTGAGGTGGGGGTGCAGGAGGGGTGGGTGTGAGGGGCGGGGGGGTGAGGGGCGGGTGGTGTAGGGGGGGGCGGGGGTGAGGGGTGGGGGGGGGTGAGGGGGGGTGTGAGGGGTGGGGGTGTGGGGCGGGGTTTGTGGGGGTGGGGGGGGGTGAGGGGCGGGGGGTGAGGGGGGGGGTGGTGGGGGTGTGAGGGGGTGCGGGGGCGGGGGTGGGGCGGGGGGGGGTGAGGGGCGGGGGTGAGGGGGGTGGGGCGGGGGGGTGGGTGTGGGTGGGGGTGGAGGGGGGGGGGTGAGGGTGGAGGGGTGAGGGTAGGGGCGGGGGGGGGTGAGGGGCGGGGAGGGTGAGGGGTGGGGGTGAGTGGGCGGGGGGGGGTGAGGGGAGGGGGGTGGTGAGGGCTGTGGGGGTTTTTTTTTTTTTTTTTTTGTATTTTATGGGTGGGGGGTGAGGTGGTGGGTGGGGCGGGGGCGGGGGGGTGGGGGGGTGGTGAGGGGTGGGGGGTGTTGTGAGGGGCGGGGGTGAGGGGTTTTCCCCCCCCCCCCCCCCCCCCCACCCCGGTTTTTTGCCCCATCCCCGGCCCCCCCCCCCCCCCCCCCCCCACGCCAAGATGGCGCCGGGTTTTTTTGAGGCTGAGGGTGAGGGGCGGGGGTGAGGGTGAGGGTTGTCTCCTAAGGTTTGTGAGGGGTGTTTATTTTGGGGTGTGGTGTGGGGCGGGGTGAAGGGTGGAGGGTGCAGTGGCGGGGAAGGGTGAGGGTTGGACGGGGGAGGGGGGGGGGGGTGAGGGGGGGGGGGGTGGGAGAGGGGGGTGTAGGGGGGGGGGGGTAGGGGCGGGGGTGAGGGGTGGGTGAGGGGGGGGGGGGTGAGGGCGGGGGGGGTGGAGGGGGTGAGTGGGGGGGTGGGGTGAGGGGTGGGGGGTCGGGTGAGGGTGTGGGTGGGGGTGGAGGGTGAGGGGTGGGTGTGGGGTGGGGGCGGGGGTGAGGGGTGGGCCGGGGTGGGGATCCTCTATCTTTTTCATCTTATCCTTTGGGGTCCCCCGAGGGGTTGAGGGGTGAGGGGTGAGGGTGAGTGGCGGGGTGAAGGGTGAGGGTGAGGGTTGAGTGGCGTGAGCGGGGGCGTGAGGGAGTGAGGGGTGAGGGTGAGGCGGGTGTGGGCGGGGGCGGTGGTGGGGGTGGGTGAGGAGCGCGGGGTGAGGGTGAGGTGTTGAGGGTGAGGGGTGGTGGGTGAGGGGTGACGAGAGGGTGAGTGGCGGGGTGTAGGCGGGGGTTATTATTCTGAGAAGGGTGAGGTGGGGGGTGCTGTGGGGTGAGGGGTTGGGGTGAGGGTGAAGGGTGAGGGGTGGGGGTTGAGGGTATGGTGGGTGAGGGTGAGTACGGTGGTTTTTTTTGAGGTGTGGGGCGTGGCTGGTTGAGTGGCGGGGTGGGGGTGAGAGTGGCGGGGGGGCGGGGGTGGGGGGTGCCCCACACTATATCCCCCCGGGGGTGGGGTAATGGGTGGCGGGGGGGCGAGGGCGGGGGTGTGAGGAGAGGGGTGAGGGTGAGGGGTTGGGGGTGAGTGGCGGAGTGGGGCGTGAGGGTGAGGGAGTGGCGGTGGGTGGGGGTGGGGGGTGTGAGATGAGTGCGGGGTGGGGGTGAAGGGTGAGTGGCGGGGGTGGGGTGAGGGGTGGGGGGTGAGGGTGGGGGGTGGGGTGAGGGTGGGGGCGGGGGGGGGTGGGTGGAGGGGCGGGGTGCGGGGGGTCGGGGGTGGGGGTGGGGTGAGGGCGTGGGGGCGGGGGTGGGTGGGGGTGAGGGTGGGTGAGGGGTGGGGGCGGGGGTGGGGGTGAGGGTGAGGGGTGGGGGTTGAGGGTGAGTGGCGGGGGCGGGGTGAGGGTGAGGGGTGGGGGTGGGGGTGGCGGGTGGGCGGGGCTGGTGGGGGTGAGGTGAGGGGCGTGGGGGTGAGGGGTGGGTGTGAGGGGCGGGGGCGAGGCGTGCGGTGGGTGAGGGGCGTGAGGGGCCGCGAGGGCGAGGTTGGGTGGTGACGGGCGGCGGGCCCGCGGACGGGGGCTCGGGCTGGCGATTGACACTGGGGTCCGGTGGTCGTGTCGGGCCGGGCGGGCCGCCCAGAGGGCAGGCCCATTTGGAACATGTGTCGGGGGTGGAGCTGTGTGCGATGTGGTTTAGACAGACACAAAGTCAGTGCTGGAGTAACTCAGGGCTCAGGCAGCATCTGTGGAGACGAGTGAATAGGTGATGTTTGGGGTCGGGACCCTTCAGGCTGAAGAGATAGAAAAACATAGAAACATAGAAAATTAGGTGCAGGAGTAGGCCATTCAGACCTTCGAGCTGCACGCCATTCAATATGATCATGGCTGATCATCCAACTCAGTATCCCGTACCTGCCTTCTCTCCATACCCTCTGATCCCCTTAGCCACAAGGGCCACATCCAATGTGTGTCACTCTTAAATATAGCCAATGAACTTGGCCCTCAACTACCCTCTGTGGCAAAGAGTTCCAGAGACTCACACTCTCTGTGTGAAGAAAGTCTGTTTCTCATCTCGGTCTTAAAGGATTTTCACCCTTATCCTTAAGCTGTGACCCCCTTGTCCTGGACTTCCCAACATCGGGAACAATCTTCCTGCACTAGCCTGTCCAACCCTTAAGAATTGTAAGTTTCTATAAGATCCCCTCTTAATCTCCTAAATTCCAGAGAGTATAAACCGAGTCTATCCAGTCTTTCTTCATAAGACAGTCTGACATCCCAGGAATCAGTCTGTGAACCCTCTTCTCTGCACTCCCTCTATGGCAATAATGTCCTTCCTAGATTGGAGACCCAAAACTGCACGCAAACTCCAGGTGTGGTCTCACCAAGACCCAGTACAACTGAAGTACCTCCCTGCTCCTGTACTCAAATCCTTTTTGCTATGAAAGCTAACATACCATTCGCTTTTTTCACTGCCTGCTGCACCTGCATGCCTACTTTCAATGACTGGTGTACCATGACACCAGGTCTGCCCCCCCCCCCCCGCTGCATCTCCCCTTTCTTACCCCCCCCCCCCCCCCCCCCCAATCTTCGGCCACCATTTAACTAAACCTCATTCCGTCCCCCCGCTTTCTGTTTTTGCCACAAAGTGGATAACCTCACACCCCCCCCCCCCCCCCCCCTCCCCCCCCTTATCCACATACACTCCACCAGCATCTGCCAAACATTTGCCCACTCACCCAGCTATCCAAGTCACTCTGCAGTCCCTCCTAGCATCCTCCTCACAGCGAACACTGACCCCAGCTTAGTGTCATCCGCAAACTTGGAGATTTGCCTTCAGATTTCCCTCATCCAGATCATTAATGATGCTGCCGGTCCCGCTGTTACTCCGGCATCTTCAGTCATTTGGAACAAAAGTGTTTCAGGCCAGATGATCAATCGCACCCCGCCCACCGTCTGCCACATCTCCCGCCCGGGGAGCGGCTGCAGCGTGTGGTCCGACGGCTCGGGCTGCGAGTGGGTGCCGGCACCGTCACCGTCAGTTTCCGGGGGTGGGTCAGCATTTGCCCGGCCTTGGCTCCTGTTCTCCGTCGCCGCCTCTGCACAGCCTGGCTGCGATGCTCGCAGAGATTATCTGGGTGAATGAATGTCCAAGATTAGGAATCGAGGCGTTGGGTGCAGAATGTATTTTTCTTGATGGAGAACGCTGTCAGAGATCCAGCGCGGAAACAGGCCGTTCGGCCAACCGAGCCTGCAGCGACTAGCGATCCCCACACATTAACACTAGGGGCAATTTACACTTCTACCAAGCCTGTAGGTCTTGAGTGTCGGAGAACCATCATAACGACGTGTGTTTCTCCACCCCACCCACGTTGCTTTGGTTTCCTTCCGCACCCAAAGATCAAGTGGCAACTGTAAATTGATGGCAGAATCTCACAGGTGTGAGTGAATGTGCAAGAAGTGACACGAGTAGGTGGCACGGTGAGCTGACTTGATGGGTCTAATAGCCTCTTGGATCAAATGTGAAATATGTTAGTTTTTGCTTAACCTCTTCCTCATCTGTAAAGCTGGAGCAGTGAGAACTGGAGTAATGCATTGAATCGTACCAAATTCACTAGTTTAGTTTAGAGATACAGCGCGGAAACAGGCCCTTCGGCTTATTGAGTCCGTTCCAGCCAGCGATCACCGCACATTAACACTATCCCACACATACTAAGGACAATTTACATTTATACCAATCCAATTAACCTACAAACCTTTGTAGTGTGGGAGGAAACCAAAGATCTCGGAGAAAACCTACGCTGTTACATGGGGAATGTACAAACTGAACAGGCAGCACCTGTAGTCAGGAATGGACCCCGCGTCTCTGGCGCTGTAAGGCAGCAACTCTACCGTGCCACACTGTACTTGTACAGGGCAGGAACGGACACTTTGACGCAACATCCATGCCGACTAAAATATCCATCATATCATAAAACATGTCGACTATTCTCAAGAGCTTTAGACATTTCATTGTTTTGTTAAATTTCCACACTGCTAAGAACTTCCGTTTGTATAGATCTGAAGGATTTTGTTTTTCAGATTACCGATGATGAGCAAGGTTATGACCTCGATCTATTTTGTATTCCTAAACATTATTCCAATGATCTGGAGCGAGTATTTATTCCTCATGGTTTAATCATGGATCGGTGAGTGGCCTTCCATGTATGTAATGGATCTTCACTAAATCCTCCAACCAGTGGGAAGCCCATTGCAGGATTTCAGCGAGAGTTAGGGTCCAAAATGTTCCTGTAAGGAAGAATAATTCTTGGACAGTGAGTCTAAAGAACCATCGATGTTGATATCGTGGGCTGGGTAAAACAAAAACATGTGGCAGGGGTTGAGGAGTGGGTAAAATGGGGAATGCCCTCAAAAAGTGCTGGATGTGTAGGGGGAGTTTAAAGAAACTTTGGAGGGCAAAGATTGGGCATGAAATATTACTGTTGGACAAGATTAAGGAAAGTTCCAAAGTATTCATGTACAGTGGCTTGTTAAAGTATTCATACCCCTTGAACTTTTCCAAATGTTGTCACGTTACAACCACAAACGTAAATGTATTTTATTGGGATTTTATGTGATATACCAACACAAAGTGGTGCCTAATTGTGAAGTGGAAGGAAAATGATACATGGTTTCCAAATATTATTACAGATAAAAAACTGAAAAGTGTGGCGTGCAAAATTATTCTGCCCCCCTGAGTCAATACTTTGTAGAACTATCTTTCGCTGCAGTTACAGCTGCAAGTCTTTTGGGGTATGTCTCTACCAGCTTTGCACATCTAGAGACTGACATATTTGGCCATTGTTCTTTGCAGTCAGATTGGATGGAGAGTGTCTGTGAACAGCAATTTTCAAGTCTTGCCAGAGATTCTCAATTGGATTTAGGTCTGGACTTTGACTGGGCTATTCTAACACATGAATATGCTTTGATCTAAACCATTCCATTGTAGCTCTGGCTGGATGTTTAGGGTCGTTGTCCTGCTGGAAGGTGAACCTCCGCCCCAGTCTCAAGTCTTTTGCAGACTCTAACAGGTTTTCTTCCAAGATTGCCCTATATTTGGCTCCATCCATCTTCCCAAGAACTCTGACCAGCTTCCCTGTCCCTGTTGAAGAAAAGCATGATGCTGCCACCGCCATGTTACACAGTGGGGATGGTGTGTTCAGGGTGATGTGCAGTGTTAGTTTTCTGCCACACATAGCGTATTGCATTTAGGTCCAAAAGTTCAATTTTGGTCTCATCAGACCAGAGCACCTTCCTCAACATGTTTGCTGTGTCCCCCACATGGCTTGTGGCAAACTGCAAACGAGACTTCTTATGGCTTTGTTTCAACAATGGCTTTCGTCTTGCCACTCTTCCATAAAGGCCCGATTTGTGGAGTGCATGACAAATAGTTGTCCTGTGGACAGATTCTCCCACCTGAGCTGTGGATCTCTGCAGCTTCCCAGAGTTACCATGGGCCTCTTGGCTGCTTCTCTGATCAATGCTCTCCTTGCCCGGCCTGTCAGTTTAGGTGGACGGCCATGTCTTGGTAGGTTTGCAGTTGTGCCATACTCTTTCCATTTTCGGATGATGGATTGAACAGTGCTCCGTGAGATGTTCAAAACTTGGGATATTTTTTTATAACCTATCCCTGCTTTAAACTTCTCCACAACTTTATCCCTGACCTGTCTGGTGTGTTCCTTGGGCTTCATGATGCCCAAGGAACATTGTTTGTTCACTAATGTTCTCTAACAAACCTCTGAGCCTTCACAGAACTGCTGTATTTATACTGAGATTAGATTCGCACCCCCCCCCCCCCACCCCCGCCAGTGGACTCTATTTAGGTGACTTCTGAAGGCAATTCTAATTAGGTGACTTCTGAAGGCAATTGGTTGCACTGGATTTTATTTAGGGGTATCAGAGTAAAGGGGGCTGAATACTTTTGCACGCCACACTTTTCAGTTTTTTATTTGAAAACAATGTATCATTTTCCTTTCACTTCACAATTATGCACCACTTTGTGTTGGTCTATCACATAAAATCCCAATAAAATACATTTACGTTGTGGTTTTAATGTGACAAAATATGGAAAAGTTCAAGGGGTATGTATACTTTTGCAAGCCACTGTGCATTGTAATGGGCTAACCATGGGAAAAGCTCACCTCTCTACATCCCAACTGTGCGGAAGAGACATCCACAATGCCTGTAGCTGCCTTCCTCGGAAGTCATGTTCGACACAATATTCATTAGCTTGATTTTTTAAAGAGGAACTGCACAATATTCATTAGCTTGATCTGTTTGAGAGGAGAATGGTTACGGTGTATACTGCATTAAGTAGCTGTCCTCACTTTTACCCTTCCCCTTTTCCCCCTTGGCTATTTTTTGTCTGCATCCACCTATCACTCAACTCCCTCTGCATCCCAATATAGACCTCGCTCTTCCTTTACATGGCTCCACTTGCTTATGATTCTTCACTACTCTCCTGTCCAACACCTGGCCTCTGTCTCCTCTCTCCTCTTAACACTGGTTATCTTTCCTCACCACTCTTAATCCTGATACAGGGTTTCAAACCACGACATTGGGACTTTTCCCCCACAAATGATGTTGGACCTCCCACATTCCCTGCCAGCACCAACTGCTTCACCTCATGGTAGCCCCTTGTTTTTCTGTCAGTGTAGCCTGTAATTATGCAATGCTAGCTTGTTTAACATGCTTTGTTTAGGACACAGCAGGGAAACGATCCCTTCGGCCCACCTAGTCCACGCCGTCCATCCCCACACACGGACACTATCCTACACACACTAGTCCCAATTTACCATTTTAGTAAGCCGATTAACTTACGAACCTGTACGTCTTTGGAATGTAGGAGGAAACCGGAGCACCCGGAGAAAACACACAGGTCACGAGGAGAAAGTACAAACCTCATATTGACAACACCCATAGTCAGGATCGAGCCTGGGTCTCTGGCGCTGTAAGGTAGCAACTCCACCACTGCGCCATCATGATGTCATTATGTTCTCAGCATCAGAATTCACAACCTTCCTCACAACCCACAATTTTGCCAAATTATGTGTCGTCTGTAAACTTACTAATCAGCCTACCTACATTTTTGTTCAAATCATAGAAGCATAGAAAATAGACGCAGGAAGAGACCATTCGGCCCTTCGAGCCACCATCGCCATTCATTGTGATCATGGCTGATCGTCCCCAATCAATAACCCGTGCCTGCCTTCTCCCCATATCCCTTGATTCCACTAGCCCCTAGAGCGCCAACTCTCTCTCAAATCTATCCAGTGATTTGGCCTCCACTGCCCTCTGTGGCAGGGAATTCCATAAATTCACAACTCTCTGGGTGAAAAGGTTTTTCCTCACCTCAGTCTTAAATGGCCTCCCCTTTATTCTACGACTGTGGCCCCTGGTTCTGGACTTGCCCAACATTGGGAAATTTTTTCCTGCATCTAGCTTGCCCAGTCCTTTTATAATTTTATATGTTTCTATAAGATCACCCTCTCTTCGTTAGTTTGTTTCCATTGCACATCTCCTCCGAAACCCGACGCGGTAATGGAGACATTTTTACATATTCCGGTAGAGATTCACCTCGTGATTTCAAAATTCCCCTCATCCGAAAAATTGGTTCATTATTTCCCGAGTTTTTTACTAAAATTGTTTTAAAATGTAAAAATGTGTTTTTAAATCAAACCCTTCCTCCCCCCCCCTTCTTCAAAAGGCGCAGAAGAAAGACAACAGAGAATAGAAAGAACGAGCAGAGGTTTTGAAGAGATCCGAGGGTCATCGGAGGTCTCCGGCGCTACGACGATGAGAACTCTATTCCCCCCCCCCTCCTCAACCCACTCCCCCCCTTCTCCCCTCCCACCCTCCCCCTCCTCCCTTCTGATACCCCTCCCCCCCTCTCTCCCCCCCCCCCCCTCTCCCCTCTCCCCCTCTCGAGCCCTCCCCCCACTACTCCCCGCCTCCTCTCCCCCCTCCTCTCCTCCCCCTCCCCTCCTTTCCTCCTCCTCTCTCCCCCTCCTTTCCCCCCTCTCTCTGTCCCCTTCCTTCTGCCCCTCCCCCTCCCCCTATTTTCCCCCCTCCTCTTCCATCTTCCTGCTTCCCCGCCCCTCTCTCTATCTCCCTCTCTTCCCCACCCCTTCTTTCTTACCCTCTCTCCTCCTCCCCCCCCCCTCAAGGGGGGTGGTTAGTGTGTGTGTGTGACACAGCAGCCCCCCCCCCCCCCGGCAAGGGGACGGGTCCCACTTGGTCTAGTGAATAGTTAAAATGGCTACATTTGGATATTATTTAAGACCATCTACAATTTCATTTCCTGCTTATTGTGGAGTTTCTCCTTCTCCCTGAAGGAGGCAGCGTCTTTCCCATGTAAATGTCCAGTCTATGCAGGGACCTGATCTTGCTCAGGAACTAAATCTTGTCTTTCTTCTCATGTTGAGTTCGTGTTGACTAATTTTAGAATGAATCATAAAGTTGTGAATACAAGTCTGTTTGTGTCCACAGGACAGAGCGTTTGGCGAAAGAAATAATGAAGGCCATGGGAGATCATCACATTGTTGCTCTCTGTGTACTCAAGGGTGGTTACAAGTTTTTTGCTGACCTTTTAGACTACATCAAAGCCCTGAATCGCAACAGTGACCAATCAATCCCAATGACGGTGGACTTCATTCGCTTAAAGAGTTACTGTGTAAGCATTTTTAATCAATTATTTACTCCATATCTTGGCACAATGTACAACTGATCGGCTTTTTGGTTTTCCAAGTAATTTTGTCTTATTATTCTATAGATACGAGTGTTACTTCCTGGATATGCGCCTAGAGTCCATCACTTACCTGTCTTGCAGGTGGTGGGATCAGTTTAATCCATGGTGAGGATGTTAAAAGTGGTCTGGGCAAGGAAGTTCAGGGAACTGAACCAGTGATGACATGTATAAATCAAGCTAGCGTCTGAAATCTGAAGAAGGGTCCCAACTTGCAAGGTTGACTGTCCAAGGTAGACACAAAATGCTGGAGTAACTCAGCGGGTGAGGCAGCATTTATGGAGAGAAGGAATGGGCGATATTTCGGGTCAAGACCATTCTTCAAACTATTGACTGTCCATTTCTGGTGCACATGTTAAGAGCCCATGGCTTTTGTGTTAACAGAGATTGAAGTTTAGTTAACACATGGAAAAATTAATTGAAGTAACTAAGGTTTCTCTCGGGTTGTAAGGATACGACCAGTGATGCAGATATCAGTTTTAGACTCTCAATTCCTTAGTTACTATTGATGAACTGGATCTGGAGGCAGAGTGTAATATGAGGCGATGACAGGAAATGGGTGAAGGGAATGTTGCGATGAGGATAGTTGTGCTTCCTAGAGAATATATTGTATGTGGATGGTAGGGTCTTTTAAAATAGACTTTACTGTGGGAAAGTGAGGGGTTATGCATTTCAATGAGAGGAATCCAAAGACTATTACTTAAATTAAAAAGGTTGCAGATCAGCAACGTCGAGGTCTGGATATTTGTGTGCATTAATTTCAAAAAAAATTTGGGCGCGTTAAATGTTGAGGGTGTAAATAGCAAGTTGGCCTTTTTTGGAGCTTCGGATTCGGGAGGTGCTGTAAACATTGTTTGGCTATTGATGAAATAGAGTCATAGGTACATAGCATCAAAGGAGGCCTTTCGGCCCACTGTGTCTATGCCAACCAACATGCACATCTACACGTGTAGGAAGGAACTGCAGATGCTGTTTTAAACCGAAGATAGACACAAAATGCTGGAGTAACTTAGCGACAGGCAGCATCTCTGGTTAGAAGTGTATAACATCCCCTTTGTCTCGTTTTCACACCGCACACTTCCTTATCTCTGTATCTCCCTCTCCCCTGACTTCAGTATGAAGAAGGGTCTCGACCCGAAAAGTCACCCGTTCCTTCTACTCAGAGATGCTGCGTGTCCCGCTGAGTTACTCCTGCATTTTGTGTCTATGCCCATCTACACTACAAGTAGTTCTGCAATGACACATATTTCCACGTCATGATGCGATTAATGAATTGGGGAACAATTTTTGTGTTATGTGGGGCTGAATTGCCTTTAACGTGATTTCAAAAGGGAACTAGAGAACCACATCAGTTACTTTACAAATTGTCGAGGATGAAAACGCTGTTTTTGATTTAAAACATTTATAGAAAATAGAAACTGTTTCCATGTAACCTCCCTGCAGTAATCTTTACTATTATTTCTGTAATTGGCAAGAATCACTCCTATTGACACGCGTGCAATGATGCACTATTAGAAAAGCCTTTAGTATTTTTAGCTTGCAGTAACAAACAAACTTGTAGCTATTAAAGAAGACCTTTATTTTTGAAAATCCTGCAAGAGAAACAACTTTAGTATGCGAGTCTGAAACTCTTTTATAAACCTCTGTAGTGGCCATTTGGCTTGTTTTGTGTGTCATTAATGATGGCACGTGTCTTTACATTTTCGACTGCCTGTTATATTGTGGGTGGGATTTATGACGTATTTTAGGGCGTGTTTGGGGCTTAGTTTCTTGCGCAGAAGCTTAGTTTTTAGTTTAGTTTGGGATCAGCATGGGGAAGGTTTACCTTTTGACCATGCGAAGTGTAACGGAGACACGAGGAGTTTTCTAACGTTTAATGCGATAAGCTGGAGTTTGATGAAGATTATAGTGTACGAGTCGGAAGAAGTTTGGATGTACCTTATTGTTTTTCATCAACAATAAAGAATTTATTAATCAAAGGACTGTGTTTTGAAGATTTATCTGTGAAGAAGCTCTGAAAGTCCCCGACGGAGAGCTGCAATACAATACCGTTTATTTGTCATTTGAACCTAAAATGAAGTTCAAACGAAATTTGGTTTCTGCAGTCATACAACAAGAAAAGAACCAAGACACACATCAACACAATCCACACAAACATCCATCACAGTGAATCTCCTCCTCACTGTGATGGAAGGCAAAGTCCCGCCTCCCCTGCTCTCCATTCTTCTCCCGATGTCAAAGTCAAAGCCCCCGGCGGGCGATGGCAAGTCCTGCGGCCATTTAAGGCCGCGCCAGGCGATGTAAGGCCCTGCTCCGGGCCTTGATGTTGGAGCCCCCGGCGGGTGCAAGCAAGTCCCGCTTGCATGCGTATAAAGACATTCCCCTTAAACATTTAGCGGCTAGGAGTAATCTCTTGAACGATATAAAAATCGCCCGCTACAACCTCTGTAAGGTCAACCTTCAACCCCAGCCTCCGAAGCTCCAGGGTAAAAGGGCACTGGTAAAATGTCATCTTTGCTCTGGAGGCACAAGTGAACAAAAGTCAGTTTGCTCCCTTTGGCCAGTGTGCCTAGCATCAAGGCTCTTGTTACATTCAGTAATTAGGTATATTACAAAACTTACCTTCAGCAGCGCTGCAGTTCTGCCACTGGCTGTGTGCGCGACTTTGGTGCCTTTGAGGGGGGGGGGGGCGGGGTTAAAATGCGGTTTTCTCCTGCCTGTCCTGGATATATTTTCTCGGGGAGCTAGCAAATGCTGAAAATTTGTTCCGACGGTCGTTCTGTGAATTTTATTTTTTAATCGCTGGACAATTTCAGCGCTGGAGTAAAATAAAAAGCCGCTTCTAAAGCCGTCAACGTCGATAACCGGGACGGATTTCAGGTACGGGACAGCTAAACGAAAGCCGTTTATTTTACTTGTAAACATGCTTCTTAGGATTACCGTAAACCACATTTTACGTTGCAAAAAGGTGATTTAGGCCCCATACGAACCGGCAGTCTTTTTCCTGCCGAAATGGGGTTTAAATTCACCGCAACCGCAACGTTCCAATCGATCGCGTTCCACAAAATCCCACTCGCAAGATGATTAAAATGCCCATTAATTTACGGGAATTAAACACTAAATTCCTTCTATTTGGCCTATAAATTCATGACAATGAGATTTAAAAATCATGTTATATTGTGAATTCTTGTGTGAATGTTATTTGGACACAGGCTATTTAAAAATGTTAATCTTTTCTTAAGAAATTGATAGATGTTTAGATCTAGTAATTGAATTTTGTAATTAGCTACAATTGGGTAACTAACTAATTATATGCTTTAATTTCAGGTCATCCAAGTAAGATTGTTTCATATTTGTTTCAGAATGCTTCAATCTATAATAACTGAAAATTTCTTTCAGTTCTCTTAATTTTTAAGAAAGTTATGGGCGTTTGACTGTCCTCGATCACAGCTTTTGTGTTAAGTCAATGCAAAAGCAATAGGGAACAAGATGCAAATTTCCGAGTATGAAAATGGCCATAACTTTTTTAATACTGAAGATATGAAAGTGAATTAGGTGCCAAATTAAACTTTGATGGGATTGCAGACTTGATTTTTATAATATTAAAATTCTGTAACATTGCTACAGTAATGATTCATGAATGTGCTCAAAGAATTCTGGAAGAAATGCAAAAACCCCAGTGATTCTAGGGAACCTTTTACCTGTGACTGCTCACAGGACAAGAGCTTGGGTCACCTTGGTCAGCATGAGCCGAGGGGCCTGGTTCCATGCTGTATGACTTGCTTTAATCTGTCCAATTTGCTTTAATTTGCAGAATGATCAGTCGACAGGAGAGATCAAAGTGATCGGTGGAGATGACCTCTCGACCTTGACTGGAAAGGTGTGACAATGTGGCGAGGAGGCGAGTGTGGACGGAAACACCTGTGGTGGCTCTGGTTGGCGTTGAAAGTTTTAAATCATGCTAACATGTTAGCGTGCTTAAGATAGTCGGTCCACCAGGCTTGTTCATTAATCTTCATAATCCTATAGCATGGAATACGGGCCACTCAGCCCATTGTTTCCATGCTGGCACTTGGCCTGCAGTTAGAGAATAGCTTCCCTGCTGTTGTGTTCAGCCGCCCGCTGATGAAAGAGGGCATCTTGGATGTCTTCTCATCCATGTTATGCAGCCTTCTGAAACTAAGTCCCATTGAACTAATCCTGTGTGTGGAGATGGGAACATCAGTAGACAGGGTGGATTGGATATGCTGATCACCGTCATAAAATGAACCAAGATAAATTAAGCTGACTTTTATTACAAACAACTTGTTGAGGCTGCTGCACTGAATGCTTATGAAATATCAGCTGTCCGTGTCTCCAGAGGTGCTGCCTGAACCATTGAGCTACTCTAACACTTGTGACTTCCTGTACATGTGAGGATACTGGTGGAAGTGTTGCATGATTAGTGTGCATGTTGCTTGGTCATGCCTCTGGTGGGAGGTTACATGTTTCTAATATTGCTTACATATACAAAAAAAAAGAATGTTTTAACTTTTTCTTTCTTGCCCTCTTCATATCCACCCATGGGAGACAGAATGTATTAATTGTTGAGGTCAGTAATTTTCTTTCTATTAAATCTCTGTGTTATTGTTAATGAATGTTTGAGATTGTGTTACTTCCAGAGTGTACAAATTCTCCCAATGTGTGATCCTGCGCACTCACACGGAGCTGCATTGATGAATGGAGATAATGTGATTCTGGAAATAGTGGAACAATCAGGGGTAACTTTCTCTCTTGTGAATTGCTAGTCTCATGACATTGGGGTTGTGTTCCTGAAGTTACGGGTGCACTTCAGATCCACCCGGGTGAATGCAGTCCTGGAACTTCTAAATGGTTTAGAGGAATGGGGACTGTTTGCACTTTTGCTGAAGAGGTAGCGAGCAGATTTAGTGAATGCTTTTGCAGTTTCAGTATTGAGTGAGAAAGCTCTGGTGGTGTTGAAAGTTCTTTTAAACATGTTAGCGTGTTTAAGATGGTCCGTGCACCAGGCTTTGAATGCAGTGAGCAAATAAGCAGAAGCTAATGAGTTGTTTGCATTGTTACCATGCTTTCAACTTTGATTAGTGGTACATGAAACTCCATAGATTAATTCAACACAGAAACAGGCCCTTCGGCCAAACTCATCCAGGACGACTACCAAATGCCCCATCTAACCTAGTTATATTTACCTGCATTTGGCCCCATTTCCCTCTAAATCTTTCCTATATATGTATTTGGTCAATTGCCTGTTGTGTACCTGTTGTTATTGTACCTGCCTCAACTAACGCCTCTGGCAGTTTGTTTTATACACCTATGACCTTATGAATGAGAAGGTTGCCCCTCAGGTTCTTATTAAATCATTCCATTCTCACATTAAACTTTCAGTGCATTCAGAAAGTATTCAGACCCATTCACTTTTTCCACATTTTGTTACATTACAGCCTTATTCTAAAATTGATTAAATTCATTTTTATTATCATCAATCTACTCACAATACCCCATAATTAAAAAAAGTGAAAACAGGTGTTTAGAAATTTTTGCAAAGTAATTAAAAAGAAATAACTTAAATATCACATTTACATAAGTTTTCAGACACTTTACTCAGTACTTTGTTGGGGCACTTTTGGCAGCGATTACAGCCTCAAGTCTTCTTGGGTGTGACGCTACAAGCTTGGCACACCTGTATTTGGGTAATTTCTCCCATTCTTCTCTGCAGATCCTCTCAAGCTCTGTCAGGTTGGATGGGGAGCGTCGATGCACAGCTTTTTTCAGGTCCCTCCAGAGATGTTCAATTGGGTTCAAGTCTGGGCTCTGGCTGGGCCACTCAAGGACATTCACAGACTTGTCACAAAGCCCCTCCTGTGTTGTATTGGCTGTGTGCTTAGGGTCATTGTCCTGTTGGATGGTGAACCTCTGCCCCAGTCTGAGGTCCAGAATGCAGGTTTTCATCAAGATCTCTCTGCACTTTGCTCCGTTCATCTTTCCCTCGATCCCGACTAGTCTCCCAGTTCCTGTCGCTGAAAAACATCCCCACAGCATGATGCTGCCACCACCATGCTTCACCGTAGGTATGGTATTGGCCAGGTGATGAGCAGTGCTGGTTTCCTCCAGACGTGACACTTGGCATTCAGGTCAAAGAGTTCAATCTTGGTTTCAACAGAGCAGAGAATCTTGTTTGTCATGGTCTGAGAGTCCTTTAGGTGACTTTTGGCAAACTCCAAGCGTGTTTTGAGTTATGTGCCTTTTAAAGTCAAAGTCAAAGTAAACTTTATTGTCAATTCAAATAATGCAACAAGTAGTTACACAGAGGATTGAAATTGCGTTTCCCCATACTCCAAATGTGCAAGTAATATTTATTTATAACACAGACAGACAATTTACCATTAAAAATACCATTAAAAAATATACCATTAAAAATAGACATTATATAGTGTGCCAGTGGGGAGTGGCTTCCGTCTGGCCACTCTACCATAAAGGCCTGATTGGTGGAGTGCTGCAGATATAGTTGTCCTTCTGGATGGTTCTCCCATATCCACAGAGGAACTCTGGAGCTCTGTCAGAGTGACCATCGGGTTATTGGTCACCTCCCTGACCAAGGCCCTTCTCCCCCGATTGCTCAGTTTGGCTGGGCAGCCAGCTCTATGAAGAGTCCTGGTGGTTCTAAAGTTCTTCCATTTAAGAATAATGGAGGCCACTGCTGTTCAGGACCTGCAATGCTGCAGAAATTGTTTTATATTCTCCCCCAAATCTGTGTCTCGACACAATCCTGTCTCGGAAGTCTACGGACAATTCCTTTGTCTTCATGGCTTCGTTTCTGCTCTGACATGCACTGTCAACTGTGGGACCTTATATAGACAGGTGTGTGCCTTTCCAAATCATGTCCAATCAATTAAATTTACCACTGGTGGACCACTCAAGTTGTAGAAACATCTCAAGGATAATCAATGGAAACAGGATGAACCTAAGCTCAATTTTAAGTGTCATAGCTAAGGGTCTGAATACTTATGTAATGTGATATTTCAGTTATTTATTTTTAATTACTTTGCAAAAAATTATAAACACCTATTTTCGCTTCTTCATTCTGGGGATATTGTGGGGATGATAAAAAAAATGAATTTAATCCATTTTAAAATAAGGCTGTAATGTAACAAATTGTGGAAAAAGTGAAAGGGTCTGAATACTTTCTGAATGCATTGTATGTCCTCTGCTTCTTGATTGCCATACTCTGGGTAAAAGTCCCTGTGCATTCACCCTATCCCACTAGTTATTTAATACACCTCTATAAGATCACCTCTCAGTCTTTTGCGCTCGAAGGAACATAGTTCTTTCCTGCCCAACTTCTCCCTATAACTCAGGCCACCCGTCCTGTCAACATTTCCCTAAATCTTTCCTGCACTCTTTCCAGCTTGATGGCATCCTTCCTATAGCATGATGATCAAAAGTAAACACAATACTCCAAATGCAGCCTCACCAACATCTTGTACAATTAAAAACATAACATCCCAATTTCTATACTCATTATCCTGACTGATGAAGGCCAATGTATCAAAAGCCGTAGACTATCCTATCCAAAAGCCGTAAACTATCCTATCTACCTGTGATGCCACTTGCAAGGAACTGTATCTGCCATTCACTGTGAAGGTCCTGCCCTAGTTTGACATCCACAAATGCAACCTCACACTTATCTGCATTAAACTCCATTGACCATTCCTCAGCCCACTTGCCCAGCTAATAAACAACCTGGTGTAATTCTTGATAACAAATTTCACTGTCTACAATGCCACTTAGTCTAGTGTCATCTGCAAACTTACTAATTATGCCTTGTACATTCTCATCCAAATCATTAATATAAACTACAAACAGCACCAATCCCTGAGGCACACCACTAGTCACAGGCCTCGAGTCTGAAAAAGAACCTTCCACCATCACCGTTTCCTTCTATGAAGCCAAAACTGCTGCTCAACAAACGAAGATATTGAGGTAAATACAGAGTCATTATATTAGGTGAGCAAAGGTTTGTGTGACCCAATGTGTTACTCCAGTACTGTGTCTTTTTATGTAAACCAGCAGCTGCAGTTCCTTGTTTTAGAATTAGGAGACATTTTGGAGCTTGGTGCACTCCCAGCTGTGGGGGTGTGAAATGTGAGTGGGCTTTGGTGGTGTGAGGTGGCCACAAGCACGCAGGTGCAGTGTGGGCGTTTGCAGGACAGGGAGGGGGCAGTTCTGATGGAGAAAGATCGGTCTCTTCATCCGTGTCATTATATCGGGTTCACTGACAGGAGAGTAATCAGGAAGAGGAGTGGAGTAGTATCAGTGATGCAGGCACGGCAGAGGGACAAGAAGGGTGTTGCTCAGATGAAGGTGGGTTTTGCTTAGTGTGCATCAGCTCATACCGCTGCTTTTATTCTCAGGATATTATTGATACGGGCAAAACGATGCAAACTTTGCTGCGCATGTTGCAAGAATACAAACCCAACATGGTGAAGGTGGTGAGGTAAGTGTGGGTTGCGTGAGTGAGCAGCATGGGATAAGGACTCGGTGTTACACTCACCATCTGACTTGTATCCGGGATTGTTATCCTGTACCTAAATCCAGTGAACAACTCATCAGCTATTTACGCCACTCTGCACTCATTAATCCAGAACAGCGCTGAGCACTGCCTTGCCCGTGTAGTGTTCAGCTCTCTGTCATTCACGGAGCAGATTAAAGATGCTGTTTCACCACGTTTATTGTAACAATGATCCACCGCACATAATAGAACAAGCTCATGGCTTCCCATCATTAATTACCTTCCGATGTGGAAAGGGCTGATGTTTATCTTGAATTGTTCAAACTGGCATGTCATAAATGTTATTATGTACATTTTGCTGATGTCTGTGGTGTTGAATCAATATCTGTCAGTGTTACTGCATCATTCCAATTACACTCTCCTTTTATTAGTCTGCTGGTTAAACGAACTCCACGAAGCGTCGGGTATCGGCCAGATTGTGAGTATTGTTAAGTCACTGTATTTTGTTTGCTTTAACTGGGATGAAGCACTGGCCCAATTGGAGAGACAAACCCATACCTCACACCTCACACCCTGGCTTCAAGCACCTAACGATGAATTCCTGTTTGGAGTCACAACTTACTGATCCAAAATGGGGGGGGGAGGGGGAATTGATTAAAAAATTAATTTGCATCCGTTAAAGATCATGCTAAATGTTATAATATTTCTGGATCAGAGGCTTGGGGAAATAGGGGAACAAAGAATAATAAGTTTGGGAGGCCATGTGACTCTTGGCCTGTTCTGACAATCGATGTGACAATGGCTAATCTATGATCTTAATTGATAACAAAAGATAAACAGAGGAAGGAACTAGCCATTTAGAACGTGCCTGCCTTGCAGGGGTCAGTTTATCTCAGCATTCCTTCCCCACCTACCACCACTATGTAGAGCCTTAAATGAAGCCCTCCTCATCTCTGCTCATTCAGCTTGGACCAGGTTAGGATGAATTTTACATAAGCGAGTTCGGTATTTCAACTGCGCATTCCCAGGTCATAGGTCACTCGAGATAAACATCCTCGGCAGCTGAGCTACTGCATGTATACAGCCCTGCGTTTCATGAAAGATGGTGCCTGTCCCGCTGAGTTACTGCAGCATTTTGTGTGTATCTCAGTGGATGACTGGTGTTTGACTTTCACTGGCACAGGGGGTTAACCGAGAGCCACAGGATAAGGCGAGAGGTGCAGCTGGCGGTCTCTGGACCGTCGGGGAACGGCTTCTTCGGGAGTTGGAGCAGAGTTGAGCTGGGTTGGCACTTCATCTCCGCGCTGGCTGTAAGCCTGGGTCGCCACTGCTCCGGGCTGGTGTCCCGACAGTCCAGGGCCACCCTGGCCAACTCCATCTGCCCCCGGACAGGGATGGGACACTCGGGGGGGGGGGGGGGGGGGACGGGGACGGTCCAGTAGCAATTCAACAGCGCTTGCTGCGCCGTAGACCCGGGTTCGATCGTGACTACGGATGAAATGCAGGTTTGTATGCACGCAGCAGCTCAGGTGCCGAGAATGTCTATCTGCCGGTCTAGTCTCTCCCCGTCTCCCACTTGCATCTGCCCCCCCTCTCTCTCTCTCTCTCTCTCTCTCTCTCTCTCTCGCGCTGTTTCACCCTGCTCTCCCGCTACCTGGCACCCTCATTCCTCAGATTAAAAATATTTTTACACATGAATTATGAATAAAGATAAGAATTTATACACAGTTTATACATCATGAATGACCCTTGACCAATCCCATGATTCCTTGCGTTTTCGGAATACCAAACTCGCTTATTGTTATGTTTTGGCAGTGCCAGTCACATTGGTGAATGGGTCCGTGTCAAACACAGAGGGCGGGATCAGTTATTGCCACCTTTACTGACATTGCCTTATAACCATATAGCCATATAACAATTACAGCACGGAAACAGGCCCTCTCGGCCCTTCCAGTCCGTGCCGACCATTTGTTTTCCCCTAGTCCCATCTACCTGCACTCAGACCATACCCCTCCATTCCCTTCACGTCCATATACCTATCCACTTTACTTTTAAATGTTAAAATCGATCCTGCCTCCACCACTTCTGCTGGAAGCTCATTCCACACAGCCACCACCCTCTGAGTAAAGAAGTTCCCCCTCACGTTACCCCTAAACTTCTGTCCCTTAATTCTCATGTCATGCCCTCTTGTTTGAATCTTCCCTACCCTCAATGGGAAAAGCTTATCCACGTCAACTCTGTCTATCCCTTTCATCATTTAAAAGACCTCAATCAAGTCCCCCCTTAACCTTCTGCGCTCCAAAGAATAAAGACCTAACTTGTTCAACCTTTCTCTGTAACATAGTTGCTGGAACCCTGGCAACATTCTAGTAAATCTCCTCTGTACTCTCTCTATTTTGTTGACATCCTTCCTATAATTTGGCGACCAAAATTGTACACCATACTCCAGAATTGGTCTTACCAATGCCTTGTACAATTTTAACATTACTTCCCTACTCCTATATCCAATGCTCTGATATATAAAGGCCAGCACACCAAAGGCTTTCTTTACCACCCTATCTACATGCGATTCCACCTTCAGGGAACTATGCACAGTTATTCCTAGATCCCTCTGTTCCACAGCATTCCTCAATTCCCTACCATTTACGTCCTATTTTGTCCTGCCAAGATGTAGCACTTAACAGCATTAAATTCCCATCTGCCATCTTTCAGCCCACTTTTCCAAATGGCCCAAATCTCTCTGTAGACTTTGAAAATCTACTTCATTACACAAACAACAGTAGACCCAACACAGATCCCTGAGGCACCCCACTGGTCACCGGCTTCCAACCTGACAAACAGCCATCCACCATTACTCTCTGACATCTCCCATTCAGCCACTGTTGAATCCATCTTGCTACTCCACCATTAACACCCAAAGATTGAACCTTCTTAACCTTTTGAACCTTCTTAACCAACCTTCCATGGGGAACCTTGTCAAAGGCCTTACTGAAATCCATATAGACAACATCCACTGCTTTACCCTCATCAATTTCCCTAGTTACCGCTTCAAAAAATTCAAGAAGGTTTGTCAAACATGACCTTCCAGGCACAAATCCATGTTGACTGTTCCTGATCAGACCCTGTTTATCCAGATGCTTATATATATTATCTCTAAGTATCCTTTCCATTAATTTGCCCACCACTGACGTCAAACTAATAGGTCTATAATTGCTAGGTTTATTCTTTGAACTCTTTTTAAACAATGGAACAACATGCGCAGTACGCCAATCCTCCGGCACTATTCCCGTTTCTAATGACATTTGAAATATTTCTGTCATAGCTCCTGCTATTTCTACACTAACTTCCCTCAATGTCCTAGGGAATATCCTGTCAGGACCTGGAGACTTATCCACTTTTATATTTTTCAAAAGTGTCAGTACTTCCTCCTCTTTGAATCTCATAGTTTCCATAGCTACTCTACTTTTTTTCCCTTACCTCACAGAGTTCAATATCCTTCTCCTTGGTGAATGCCAAAGAAAAGAAATTGTTCAATATCTCCCCCATCTCTTTTGGCTCTGCAGATAGCTGTCCATTCTGGTTCTCGAATGGTCCAATTTTAGCCCTCGTTATCCTTTTTCTATTAATATAGCTGTAGAAACCCTTTGGATTTACTTTCACCTTGAAAACCATGGCTCTTTCCAATTTTTACTATTTCCTTTCAACCTAACAGGGACATAAAGATTCTGTACTCTTACAATTTCCCCTTTAAATGTCCTCCATTTCTCTTCTGCATCCTTCCCATGAAACAAAGTGTCCCAATTCACTCCTCTAAAATCCTTATGCATTCCCTCAAAATTAGCCTTTCTCCAATCAAAAATCTCCACCCTAATTCCAGTTCTGACTCTCTCCATAATTATATTGAAACTAATGGTATTGTGATCACTGGTCCCAAAGTGCTCACCAACGCATACCTCCGTCATCTGACCTGCCTCATTTCCTAACAGGAGGTCCAGCACTGCCCCTTCTCTGGTCGATACCTCTATGTACTGCTGCAAAAAACTATCCTGCACACATTTTACAAACTCCAAACCATCCAGCCCATTTACAGAATGTGTTTCCCAGTCTATTTTTGGAAAATTGAAATCTCCCACAATCACTACCTTGTGCTTACTACTAATATCTGCTATCTCCTTACATATTTGCTCTTCCAATTCCCGCTCCCCATTTGGCGGTCTATAAAAGTGTTGCTACACCGTTCCCACTTCTCAGTTCCACCCAAATAGCCTCCCTAGACGAGCCCTCTAATCTATCCTGCCAAAGCACTGCTGTAATATCTTCTCTGACAAGCAATGCAACACCTCCCCCTCTGGTCCCTCCAATTCTATCACACCTGAAGCAACAAAATCCTGGAATATTTAGTTTCCAATCACAGCCCTCCTGCAACCATGTTTCACTGATTGCCACAACATCATATTTCCAGGTGTCAATCCAGGCTCTAAGTTCATCCACCTTACTTACAATGCTCCTAGCATTAAAATATACACATTTTATAAACCCACCATCACTTATTCTCTGTCTATTATCTTTTTCATCTTTCTCGCCTACATTTTGGGTCCGAGTGCTTCCCTTCTCTGCCTCTTGCCACACACCCTGACCCCTAGCCCCTTCTACCCGAGTCCCTCCCCCGAGCCTTTCCAGTTTAAAGTTTCCCCAGTAGCCTTTGCAAATCTGCCTGCCAGGATATTGGTCCCCCTCGGGTTCAAGTGCAACCCGTCCTTTGTGTACAGATCATGCCTTCCCCAAAAGAGGTCCCAGTGATCAAGAAACTTGAATCCCTGCCCACTGCACCAGTCCCTCAGCCACGCATTTATCCTCCACCTCATTTCATTCCTACTCTCACTGTCACGTGACTTTCACCTTAACTTTCCCCCCAACTCCCTAAATTCTCCCTTCAGGGCCTCGTCACTTTTTTCTGCCTATGTCAATGGTACCTATGTGTACCACAACATCAGGCTCCTCTCCCTCCCTTAACAGAATCTTTTGGACACGTTCTGACACATGCGAGACCCTGGCACCAGGGAGGCAAACTACCATCCGGGTCTCCCGACTGCGTCCACAGAATCGCCTATCCGACCCCCTAACTATAGAGTCCCCTATTACAATTGCCCTCCTCTTTTTGCTACCCTTCTGAGCATCAGGGCCGATCTCTGTGCCGGAGGCCCGGCCGTTGTTGCTGCCCCCAGTTAGGCTGTCCCCTCCAATCATACTCAAACCCGAGTACCTATTTTCCAGGTATACGGTCACAGGGGTACGCACTAGCCCCTGCCTCTGCCCCTTGCCCTTCCTAACTGTGACCCACTTGTCTGCCTCCTGTGGTCTGGGAGTGACTACCTCCCTGTAGCTCCTCTCTATGACCTCCTCACTCTCCCTGAACAGACGGAGGTCATCGAGCTGCTGCTCCAGGTTCCTATCACAGTCCTTTAGGAGCCCCATCTCAACACACCTGTCGCAGATGTGGACATTTGGAGGGCTATCATATTCCCTGACCTACCACATGTGACATCAAGAACAGTCCACTGCCCTGGCCTTCATACTCCCCCCTTACACAGGATACAATATCAACACAATATAAAATCACTACAAACTGCTGAAATCTGACTGTAAATCAGCTGCTTACCCTGGTCCACTTCCCACCAATCAGCTGCTTACCCTAGTCCACTTCCCACCAATCAGCGGCTTCCTCAAAAAAAACCCACTTCTCCAAATGGAATGTTATGGATTTAGGTAAAAACAAGCCCCGCGCTTGATTATAATGCTTACCGGTCGGGTGTCGCTCCTCCCCCTCCTTCTCTTCCAACGGCTCCTGTGGGCCTCTGGAAAAAAAACAAGCCCCGCGCTTGATTTTAAAGCTTACCGGTCGGGTGTCGCTCCTCCCCCTCCTTCTCTTCCAACGGCTCCTGTGGGCATCTGAAAAAACAAGCCCCGCGCTTGATTTTAAAGCTTACCGGTCGGGTGTCGCTCCTCCCCTTATCTTGTTATTTATATTTACAATTTCTGAATGTGTCGCTAACTAAGAACTTTTCTTCCAGTTGTTGGATTTGAAGTTCCTGACAAATTTGTGGTTGGATACGCGCTTGATTATAATGAATACTTTAGGGATTTGAATGTAAGTAGAGACAAATTCATAATTGTAGATTCTTGATTTATTAACTGTTGGCATCATTGTGCATGCATTTATTACTTTTATTGAATTAAAGATGAGATCTCCTTGGGTTTACAAAGGAAAAACTTGTGAATACCGGAAATCTAGTTTCCTTGGTGCTCCAGTTTCCTCCCAAGTTACAAAGATGTGTGATGTAGGTTAATTCGCCTCTGTAAATTGCCCCTAGTGTGGATGAGAAAGTGGGACAACATATAAGTCGTGTGAACAGGAGATCGATGGTTGGCATAGACTTGGTGCATCAAAGGACTGTTTCCATGCTGCATCTCTAAACTAAATCAAAAATAAAAAGACAAGATACAGACTCTTTAGACTGTACCTCCCAAACCCAACTGCGGGAGGGACAAGGACAGCAAAAGCATGGGGGCACCACCACCTGGAAGTTGCCCTAACCAACATTCCTGTGCTGATGCAATACGGAAAACTGGGAGCGATACATCCTCTTCTCTGGATTGATGCCTGTTGGGGTTGAGGGGCGAAGCTCAACTTTATCCAAACTCAGAATTGTGATATTGGGTTCTCCCATTCCTCGCGGCTCCCTATCTAATATTATAATACTAACAGATAATGCTGGAAACACTCAACAGGTCCAAGAGCATAGGTAGAGAGAAAAGTAGCATTATGTTTCAGGGTCATAGTATCTTTATGAATTAGTTGGAGGCTATTCAGCCCATCAAGACAATGCAAGCTGCTGATTCTCATACCCACCCCCACCCATCTCCAACAGCAGCTTGTTAACTCAAATCCTTTCGTACTTCAAGCATTTGTTTTTATCTCAGATGTTAATCATCTGCAGCTTGAAACTTTTCAAATACAATGTTAAACTTCTCTGAAAGGTCAGGACTACACTAGAAGTTCAAGGTGATCTGGGGAGTGATTCGTGGTTAAATTAAAAAATTCTTGTTGCATAATTTTATAGTGTTTTAAGCATATTCAACAATTCTATTTTTTGTACTATACATGAAACCTCACTAATCTCAACATATTCTGCCAACTTTGAACATTATAGGAATAGGAATACTTTATTGTCACATGTGACTAGTCACAGTGACGAGGCACACGTACACATTTCTTAGTTGCATTAGAAGTGTGTTACTTTGTCATTCCTCCTTGTTTTTAACATGAGAAATATGAGTAGTCTGTTTAGCCGTTGTGATGGTTCTTCCATTTTCCATTCTTTCCATAGTGAAGACTATGACATCCCCACCCGTTTTAGTAATGAAAGAACCATCCCATTTGCCTCATCTGGTATTGTACTAACTTGCTCTGTTACATGCCCAAGCTTAGTGGCATTTGGCAATAGAAATTTCTTCCAAGCATACTAAAGATGATGGTTTTGCCCACCACGGTGTTCACTCACCGCAGCAGTGTTATACTCCCATGTGTCTACCTGTGCCCTCCGTTCAGATCGCTGGTCTCCTTGTAATAAAGCGTAAATGATTCAGCCTATGTTTAGAGTCAGAGTTGGACAGCATGGAAACAGATCCTTTGGTCTGAAGAAGTGCCTTGACCCGAGACGTCACCTATTCCTTTTCTCAAGTGATGTTTGCCTGACCCGCTGAGTTACTCCAGCTTTTTTGTGTCATCCTTTGGCCCAACTCGTCCATACCAACCAATATGTATAGCTGAGCTTGTCCCATTTGTTTATTCTGCCTTAAACCCTTTCCCCATCTAGTTTTCAGGATGTATTCATATCCAATTTGATTTATTCCGTCTGAATCTGCTGTAAGTTTCCTTTGTACTGTCATACCCTGGTCTCGTCAATGGGTTGGCAACAACCCCACATTGATGTTTCGCACAGAAATTGATCAACAGTCTGTCCAACTTTCACTTGTTCTCCGCCCTGAGAATTGGCACAAAATGCCCTCGCCATATGTCCATTGTGTATGTGTTTCTCCATTTACTGTGTTTGGCAGCAGGAAACCCAGAAATAACTATCTTGATGGTTCTGCTGTTTAATTCTGCTATCTATCTTCCTGCAAGATACAGCATCCCCACCTTCACTTGGTGTTGGTGCAGTATTCTTCTCACCAAATGTTCAAATGTCAGTACTGATTGTGCTCAGCAACGAGTTTCTTTATAGATGGAGAATACTGTCTGCCCCTATTGATTCCTTTTTTCTGTTAATTCTCTTTTTCAGCATATTTGTGTAATCAGTGAAAAGGGAAAGGAGAAGTATAAGGCATGAGATTCATGGCATGTGAATGAAGGATTGCAGATGTCGATTGGAACCTTCTGATGGCACTGAAGATACTTGTGTCCATTGCTGTGTACTTGTTGCTGTTCGTGAATCTAGATATTTAAAGGGCCCATCATGAACATGCTTAAGAAGTGTTTATTTTTGTACTGTAAAGCATAAAGCCAGACTATCAACAATTTGTGGCATTCCATTTCATTCATAAGTTCAGAAATGAATTAATGTTTTTAGACAAAATGACAGTACTGAAGTAACTCAGTGGGTCAGACAGCGTCTCTGGAGAAGGGTCTCGGCCTGAAACGTCACCCATTCCTTCTCTCCAGAGATGCTGCCAGTCCCGCTGAGTTACTCCAGCATTTTGTGTCTACATTCGATTTAAACCAGCATCTGCAGTTCTTTCCTACACATCTCTGGAGAACATGATTAGGTGACATTTTGGGTCGGATCAAGTACTTCAGACTGATTGTGAGTGTGGGGAGGAAGAAAGCTGGAAGAGAAGAGGGGCAAGACAATAGACAATAGGTAGGCCATTCAGCCCTTCGAGCCAGCACTGCCATTCAATGTGATCATGGCTGATCATCCCCAATCAGTACACCGTTCCTTCTCCCCATATCCCCTGACTCCGCTATTTTTAAGAGCCCTATCTAGCTCTCTTGAAAGCATCCAGAGAACCTACCTCCACTGCCCTCTGAGGCAGAGAATTCCACAGACTCACCCCTCTCTGTGAGAAAAAGTGTTTCCTCGTCTCCGTTCTAAATGGCTTACTCCTTATTCTTAAACTGTGGCCCCTGGTTCTGGACTCCCCCAACATCGGGAACATGTTTCGTGCCTCTAGCATGTCCAAGTCCTTAACAATCTTATATGTTTCAATGAGATCCCCTCTCATCCTTCTAAACTCCGGAGTGTACAAGCCCAGCTGCTCCATTCTCTCAGCATATGACATCCCAGGAATTAACCTTGTAAACCTACGCTGCACTCCCTCAATAGCAAGAATGTCCTTCCTCAAATTAGGGGACCAAAACTGCACACAATACTCCAGGTGTGGTCTCACTAGGGCTCTACAACTGCAGAAGGACCTCTGTGCTCCTATATTCGATTCCTCTTGTTATAAAGGCCAACATGCCATTTGCTTTCTTCACTGCCTGCTGTACCTGCATGCTTACTTTCATAGACTGATGTACAAGGACCCCCAGATCCTGTTGTACTTCCCCTTTTCCCAACTTGACGCCATTTAGATAGTAATCTTCCATCCTGTTTTTGCTACCAAAGTGGATAACCTCACATTTATCCGCATTAAACTTCATCTGCCATGCATCTGCCCACTCCCCCAACCTGTCCAAGTCACCCTGCATTCTCATAGCATCCTCCTCACAGTTCACACTGCCACCCAGCTTTGTGTCATCTGCAAATTTGCTAATGTTACTTTGAATCCCTTCATCCAAATCATTGATGCATATTGTAAATAGCTGCGGTCCCAGCACCGAGCCTTGCAGTACCCCACTAGTCACTGCCTGACATTCTGAAAGGGACCCTACTCTTTGTTTCCTGTCTGCCAACCACTTCTCTATCCATGTCAGCACTCTACCCCCAATACCATGTGCCCTAATTTTGCCCACTAATCAAATGCTTTCTGTCAAGCCTGTCAAGTAATAGGATAGAAGTGAAGGGGAGTTTTGATTGTTGGACAAAGGCCGGAAGGTGTGAGACAAATACATTGAAGATTTGTGATGCTGGAGGGAGCGGGGAGAGTAGGTGCGGGTCCAGGAGGGTGGGGTGGGGGTGGTGGTATTTATAGAAAATGTAATGCTACCAGAGAAGAGACAAAGTGGTGGAGTAGCTCAACGGGGCAAGCAGCATCCTAGGAGAATGTTTTGGGTTGGGACACTTCTTCAGGCATGTTCCTCTATGTTCATACTATTGACATAAGCTACTCAAGTGAAATAAACAGTGCTGTTCCTCCAATTTTCATGTGACCTCACTGGTAATGGAGGATGAGAAAGGTTAGTGTAGGGAATGAGAAAAAAAATGGTTGGCAACGGGGAGATTCAGCAGACCTTGGCAGATTGACTGCATGTTTGGTCTCACCGATATACAAAAGGCCACATCTGGAACACCAGATGTAGTGGGGCCCGTGAACCTTGCCTGGAAGGACTGATGAGGTCTCTGGGTGGAGGTGAAGGATATAGATGTGTTACATCTCCTACATAGGCAGGGGTGTTTGGGTGGGATGGCATGAGTGAACTTGCAGAGGGAAGTCAATACAGAAGGTGGAAAGATGTAATTGGTGGTGGGAGCATGTTAGAAGCAGAGATGCCAAGTGTCCCGGATTCGCCGTATTTTGTCCCGGCGAAATAACCTTTTTACGGTGTTCCGGCAGCCAAACATGCTGTTACGGAACACCGCCGCGCCGGTGTTCCTCCCGTGGTGAACGCCGGCACCATGTGCCCCCGGTTTGCCAGCCCGGCAGCTCGCAGCCACGCCCGGCCCAGAGCCCGGGCGGCGCCGGCCCGCGCGATCAGCGGCACTTTCTTGCCGCCAGCCGGCCGCTCGCGGCAGCCCCATCACCGGGCCTCCCCCCACCCCCACCCAGTGCGCAGGCGCAGGCGCAGACCCGCCGGCAACCTTGCCAAGTGCGCATGTGCCGCACCCGCCCGCCGGCAGCCCGCTGATCTGCACCAGTGCGCAGGCGCATAGCCGCCGGCAACAACCCCAAGTGAGTATGTTACGGAGAGAAATGCATTTAACCCCATTTGTTACGGACAAATGGGTTGAATGTTACTGTGAACTAAATTTAGGGTTGGCATCTCTAGAAGTGACTTAAATGTTGGAGAATGATGCGGAGGCTTGTGGGGTGACAGGTGAGGATTAGGAGAATGCTATCCTTCTGGCAAGGGGAGGGCAAGCAGAATTGGTCATGGAGAAGACCAGTGGGGTGAGGAACCACTTTTATTCAAATTAATCAAGTTTCTCAAATGTCCTAGTATGGACTCCTCTAGGGAACAGATGGAGGATTTGAGAGTAGCAAGAGGCAGGAAGGAGGTTCAGTTCTGATAACATGGGAATCGGTTAGACACACATCGACGGTCTGTCCCCTGTGATGGAGACGGAACAGTGAATTCTCCAACGCACTCAGAAGAGCAACCCAACTTGCAATGTCACATCGAAAATAGGTGCAGGAGTAGGCCATTCAGCCCTTCGAGCCATTCAATATGATCATGGCTGATTATCTAAAATCAGTACCCTGTTCCTGCATCTGTGGCTCCTTGTTTTAACCATATAACCATATAACAATTACAGCACGGAAACAGGCCCTCTCGGCCATTCCAGTCCGTGCCGACCATTAGTTTTCCCCTATTCCCATCTACCTGCACTCAGACCATACCCCTCCATTCCCTTCACGTCCATATACTTATCCACTTTACTCTTAAATGTTAAAATCGATCCTGCCTCCACCACTTCTGCTGGAAGCTCATTCCACACAGCCACCACCCTCTGAGTAAAGAAGTTCCCCCTCACGTTACCCCGAAACCTCTGTCCCTTAATTCTCATGTCATGCCCTCTTGTTTGAATCTTCCCTACCCTCAATGGGAAAAACGTATCCACGTCAACTCTGTCTATCCCTTTCATCATTTTAAAGACCTCAATCAAGTCCCCCCTTAACCTTCTGCGCTCCAAAGAATAAAGACCTAACTTGTTCAACCTTTCTCTGTAACATAGTTGCTGGAACCCTGGCAACATTCTTGTAAATCTCCTCTGTACTCTATTTTGTTGACATCCTTCCTATAGGCGACCAAAATTGTACACCATACTCCAGAATTGGTCTTACCAATGCCTTGTACAATTTTAACATTACTTCCCTACTATATTTTGAATAATTTCAACATCTTGAAGGTTAGCAAAGATTCAGCACTTGCTGAGAACCCAATGAAATAAATCTCGAGGGGAAACCAGCAGTGTGTCGCATAGAGCTTTGACAAGGGATTGGCTTTACCGCTCTGGAGTCATAGCTGTTTTGATATTTTTCTCTCAAAAGGCTGGGACATGTTGGTTCTTGCCATTTGTAGGAGAGCCTCTGATCGACAACAGGCTGAAGGAAAGGCTTAGATTGGACTTGCATCCAAGGGTTTTTTCAGGGAGAGTTTACAGATTGTGTGGTGGAGCAGGTGAGGAAGACTGGCAGAAAACACGAGCCAAGAATTAGCTTTGCTTTGAACTAACTTTATGTAACTTCAGATTGAGACATTTCATGTAATGATTTCGCCCTGCAGTGGGCAGAGATCTATACTGCTGGGCACCTCAGCAAGTGGAGCTTTCCCTTTCTCCTATTCCCATACATCTGCACTTGTTTCTTTCCTCATTGTTATAGAGAAGACAATAGGAGGCTGCACTGGTTTATATTAAAGTCTTTATAGGTCGGGGGGGGGGGAGGGGGTGCGGGGTGGGGGTGGGTGGAGGGGGTGCGGGGTGTTGGGGAGAGGGGGTGGGGGGGGGGGGTGCGGGGGAGGGGGTGCGGGTGGGTGGGTGGGGAGGGGGTGCGGGGTGGGGGGTGCGGGGTGTTGGGGAGTTGGGGAGGGGGGGTGGGTGGGTGGGGAGGGGGTGCGGGGTGGGTGGAGGGGGTGCGGGGTGGGGGGGAAGGGGGTGCGGGGTGTTGGGGGGTGGGGGTGCGGGGGGGGTGGAGAGGGGGTGCGGGGTTGGGGGGGAGGGGGTGCTGGGTGTTGGGGAGTGGGGGAGGGGTGGGGGTGGGTGGGAGGGGTGGGGGTGGGTGGAGGGGTGGGTGGGGAGGGGTGGGGGAGGGGGTTCGGGGTGTTGGGGAGTGGGGGAGGGGTGGGGGTGGGTGGGAGGGGTGGGGGTGGGTTGGAGGGGTGCGGGGGGAGGGGTGGGGGAGGGGGTTCGGGGTGTTGGGGAGTGGGGGAGGGGTGGGGGTGCGGGGAGGGGGTTCGGGGTGTTGGGGTGTTGGGGAGTGGGGGTGGGTGGGGGTGCGGGGAGGGGGGGGACCGGTACCCTTGCCCGTCCATTGCCGGCGCCCGCGGCGTTTCCGTGCATCTTATCCGCAGTCCGCAGCAACACTTCCGGTGCGTGGCTCGGTGCCGCCGCACGAAGCGTTTGATTGGTCCACCGCGCGGGGGGCGGTGCTTCTTGAACTCCGCGCTGATTGGTGAGTGGAGTGACCAATGTCAGTGGCCGCAGCGAGCTGTCGGCGCTACCCATTGGCTAGCGCGGCCACCTGCTACCCTGGCCGCCGCTGATTGGGCGCCGGTCGCGGAGGGAGCGCTGCGATTGGCGGTCACGGCGGCGAGCGCGGGCGGGCGGGCCAGGGATGTGGGCGAGGCCGAGGCCCAGGAGCCAGCGGTGTGAGTTAGGCCGCAGCTGCCGAGCCCGGGCCTCGGCTGGCAGGGTGCCCCGGGCCGGGCTGGGCTCCGGCTCCGGCCATGGCCCACGAGAGGATGGAGCTGGAATTGGAGCTGCCCGGCGCGCCGGCCCCGAGCGACTGCGGCGGCCTGAGGCGCTCCAACAGCGCGCCGATGATCAGCGGCTTGAGGTAAGTTAGCGAGTGGCTCCGCCTGACCGGCCGCGGCCTCGCCTCCGTGAGGGGCCGGTGGAGCAAGTCAGGAGGCCCCACGCTCGCCTGGCGTCGGCCCACAGAGCGGGGGGGGGGGGGGCGTCCCCGGCTCACGGCCGTCAGTGGCAACTCTCGACTGGGGGACGAGCGCACAAGGCGAGAGACATTGTACAGCCACGGCTGTCAGCAGCCAGGCTGCGGTTAACGTTGCATCTCTTGTGGTTCTGCATGTTGCACCTCATGAGGTTTTATCAGTGTCTGTGAATGTGCTGGAATCAGTGGCAACATCTCACATTGTTGGAGTCTGGCAAGAATGATGCCACCTTGAAGAAACGCATCGACGACTGCTTTGGTGTCACCTCCTGCACCCATACACAACTGACTGACTTCATCCGTTTCACCACCAACTTCCATCCGGCACTCAAATGGACCATCCCCTATTCCCAATTCCTCCGTTTACGCCGCATCTGCTCCCAGGATGAGGTGTTCCACACCAGGTCATCACAAATGTCCTGATTCTTCAGAGAACGGGGATTCCCCTCCCCCATTATAGATGAGGCTCGCACCAGGGTCTCCTCCATACCCCGCAACACTGCCCTCTCTCCCCATTCCCCCACTTGCAACAAGGGCAGAGTCCCCCTGGGTCCTCACCTTTCACCCCACCAGCCGGCAAATGCAACACATAGTCCTCCGCCAGTTTCGCCACCTCCAACGTGACCCCTCCACTCGCCACATCTTCCCATCTCCCCCCCTGTCTGCCTTCCGCAAAGACCGCTCCCTCCGTAACTCCCTTGTCAATTCTTCCCTTCCCTCCCGCTATACCCCTTCCCCGGGCACTTTCCCTTGCAACCGCAAGAAATGCTACACTTGTCCCTGCGCCTCCCCCCTCCACTCCTTTCAGAGACCCAAGCAGTCCTTCCAGGTCCGACAGAGGTTCACCTGCACCTCCTCCAACCTCATCTACTGCATCCGCTGCTCCAGATGCAAGATGATCTATATCGGTAAGACCAAGCGGAGGCTTGGCGATCGTTTCGCCGAACACCTCCGCTCGGTCCGCATTAACCAACCCGACCTCCCGGTGGCTCAGCACTTCAACTCCCCCTCCCATTCCGTATCTGACCTCTCGGTCCTGGGCCTCCTCCATGGCCAGAGTGAGCAACACCGCAAGTTGGAGGAACAGCACCTCATATTCCGCTTGGGGAGTCTGCATCCTCTGGGCTTGAACATTGAATTTTCTCAATTCTGTTAACCCTTACTGTCTCCTCCCCTTCCCACCTCTCCCTCAGCCCTCGGGCCCTGGCATTCCCTCTCTCTCTATCTCTCCCCCACCCTAGTCGTACTAGCTTCTCATTTTCACACTACAAACAGCTTAAAATGGCTTGTTCCCTTTATCATACTTTTTAGCATATCTTTCATTCATTGTTCTTTATCTCTCCACATCACTGTCTATATCTCTCGTTTCCCTGATCCCTGACCAGCCTGAAGAAGGGTCTTGACCCGAAACGTCGCCTATCTCCTTCGCTCCTTAGATGCTGCTGCACCCGCTGAGTTTCTCCAGTCTTTTGTGTACCCTTGAAGAAACGCAGTCTTTCTTGACCATGCTATTGTAGGACACAGGATGATCAAGTGGGGAGCATAATGAATTTATGAAGTACAGTAAACCATTGGAATTGTCGTCAGGACAGAGAGCAGTGTCTGTAAGTTTTGATGGGCCTCTCAGGCTCCAGCGTGAAAGAGATCATCAAGAGGGTGCTAAATATTCTGAGCGAATATTTGTAAACAGGGTGGCAGGGAGACAGGATGGAGTTGATGAGGCAGAACCTGATGCTCACATTGATAACCACAGATACAGGGAGAAAATGGGATGCTGACCTATTGTCTGGTGCTGTGAGAAAGAGCCCCTCAAAGTAGTTAGATACTTAGATACATATACAATAGTAGGCCATTTGGCCCTTTGAGCCAGCACCGCCATTCACTGTGATCATGGTTGATCATCCACAATCAGTACCCCATTCCTGCCTTCTCTCCATATCCCTTGATTCTGCTAGCCCTATTTAACTCTCTTTTGATTGCATCCAGTGAATTGGCCTCCACTGCCTTCTGAGTCAGAGAATTCCACACTCTGGGTGAAAACGTTTTTCCTCATCTGAGTTCAAAATGGCCTACCCCTTATTCTGAAACTGTGGCCCCTGGTTCTGGACTCCCCCAACATTGGGATGCATGTTTCCTGCATCTAGCGTGCCCAATCCCTTAATAATTGTATATGTTTCTATGAGATCCCCTCTCATCCGTCTAAATTCCAGTGAATTCAAGCCCAGTCACTCCATTCTTTCATCATATGACAGTCCCGCCATACCGGGAATTAACCTCGTGAACCTACGCTGCTCTCCAAAAGCAAGAATGTTCTTCCTCAAATTAGGAGACCAAAACTGAACAGTTGTATCTGAATTCTCACTGTGCAATGTTTGAGAAATAATAGAATAGAAATAGGAAAGTAAAACAAATTACTGAATGATTAACAATGTTGCAAGGAGGGCTTTGTAATTCTTAGGCCATTTAGAACAGGAGAATGAGAGGCATGGTGGTGCAGCATTCAAGTTTGTTTTTAATACAAAATCAGGTAGATTGTGAGCAATATGCAAGTTGGCGATATGCAGAGTACTGCCCTGCTGACTATAAATTCAGAACGTATGAGGAGGAGGTACAGCAGCTTAATGGGGATATAGATAACAGGTGTGAGAATGCGAGAGATTAAATGCAAGTTTTTTTGCATCAGAACTGAAAATAAAACATTTAATGGTGACATTTGAGGAAATGTTGGTCAAAGTTGGTCAAAATCTATCTTTGGTTTCTTCAATGCAGTGGAGACCGAATCATAGATTGATACAGTGTGGAAACAGGCCCTTAGCCCAATTTCCCTACACTGACCAACATGTTCCATCTACACTAGTTTCCACTTCCCTAATATTGTAATTGTTATATGGTTATATAGGTAGATGGGACTAGGGGAAAACAAATGGTCGGCACGGACTGGAAGGGCCGAGAGGGCCTGTCTCCGTGCTGTAATTGTTATATGGTTATATGTTATATGGTTATAAGTCACTGAGCTAACTCGAGATGCAGCCAGCAAGCCAGAGGTGGAATGACGTGGAAAGTCACCAGCTTGGCTCTGGGATGGCAGCTTAGCTCAGTAGGAGACAGTTGATAGGAGTGATGGTTGCTGTGAAGTTCATTCAAACCCAGATAAATATTTGGATATTGTGGGGATCGTGCTGGAACATGGCGTTGATGTTGAAGATCAGCGATGATCTTGATGAATGGCCAGATGCCTACTCGTGCTCCTGAATATATGCCCAAAGGGCTGTAGGATGCCAAGTGGAGTTATGAGATGCCACTACTTCAGCTTACATTGGGCTTTGTTGAACTTTCGAAGTAGGAATGGGGAAAGAGACTTAGAAACATAGAAACATAGAAATTAGGTGCAGGAGTAGGCCATTCAGCCCTTCGAGCCTGCACCGCCATTCAATATGATCATGGCTGATCATCCAACTCAGTATCCCGTACCTGCCTTCTCTCCATACCCTCTGATCCCCTTAGCCACAAGGGCCACATCCAACTCACTCTTAAATATAGCAGGCAAGTGGAACTTGGAGTCACGCTTCTGACAGGATGGGGGTGATCAATCTATCTTTGGTTTCTTCAATGCAGTGGAGACCGAATCATAGATTGATACAGTGTGGAAACAGGCCCTTAGCCCAATTTCCCTACACTGACCAACATGTCCCATCTACACTAGTTTCCACTTCCCTAATTGCTTGTCTAATTTCACCTGCAATTTCCTCTCTAATTTCCCACAGTGTCCTCGGATATATTTGATCAAGCCTGGGATATATCTGATCAGGCCTGTGGTTTTTTTTGGTGCAGTGTTTCTTCACCTGGGTGAACTGTTTGGGATCTCTGGATGGTAAAGGGGAAGAGTAAACTGTCAGTTGAAACACAAAGTGCTGGAGGTACTTACTTAAGTACTGGGTCAGGCAGCATCCTTGGAGGGAATGGCATTTAAAATTAGTTTGGACTGGTTCTTGGATAGGGAAGGTGTAGAAGGATATGGACCAAAAGCAGGAAAATTGGACATGTAGGTAATCCTTGTGGTCGGCGTGGACGAGGTGGACCAAAGGGCCTCTCGCTATGATTCTAATTATGATCTTGAATTCATTGTCTTGGTCGTGGAGATGGGATCAAATATTGTAATATATTGGGGATGGAATAATTTATAGGGACAGGTGTGAGGAAGGCATTGATGGATTTGTACTTGGAGCTGATGATACCAAGTGTACTTGCATGTTGTTCACATACTGCAAAGATGTGCTGGAGATGTTCAACCTTTTCTTTTAATTAGGGGATGAGAGTACTACCAGGTTGTGAGTGTTGTTGAAGGCACAAATTAAGGTGAATGTCAAAAATACAGAACAATAAGGAAATCAGCTTTTTGCAACAGGTTATGCTGCCCAAAAGGTGCTGGAATTTTCAAAAGTGAACTGAATAAACCCAAAGGCCAAGGCATTCCCATTACTGAGAATAATTGAAAAACCCAAAGCTGCACGATGGGTTGAATCTTTCTGCGAATCTAGATTTCTTGTTGTAGGTAGTAAGAGCTAATGATTGTTCAGAGAGTAATTTTGTTTTTCTTTTAATGTTAATTATTCATTCAATTTAGTTAGGTGTGATTTATGAATGCTTACACCAGAGTGTAAATAATTGGGTAATTCCTCAGTCAAAAAAAGCTGGTGACCACATTGCAATAATGTGCATCTTGTATTTAACTGACCATTCTCTATGCTGAAGACATTGGCAAGCTATTATTTGGTTGACGCTCTAGTTTCCGCTTCCTCTTTCCTTCAAACAATAAATGGATTTTGCTTTGGAGTGGACTGTTTACTAGCAGTCTTTACTGTTGCTTGATTGTTTATGTTACTAACTGTGTTTTGTGATTACAAGGTGCTTTTGAACATTGCTGGTTGGATGTCAGATATGCAGAACATCACTCATTGTGATGTCAGAACTGTTGAATGGTTTGATTGTTACACAGCAGAAATTGCTTTACATGTTAACCAGGATACAGTCTGCTTGCAAGAAAGGTGGCATAATTAACACAAGGGAAGAGAAAGGAGCCTGCATACAGATAATTTTTTTGGAGGAACTTTGCAAAGATATAAGTAGAAATGGAACCTGTGCTAAAACTGAAGTGAGTTTGCATTCACTGTTTCAAGGCAATAGGTTTGGGGAGAATCAAAAAGAGTGGAGGGAGGAATTTGGGAGAAGGATGGATGGGATTGAGTAATGGAGGCAATTGGTAATGGTGGGATGAAGGATTTGGGGATAGCATTGAGGAAGAATATTTTAGAATGAAGCCAGGCTACGGGGATGTAATCATTAATGGCGTAATGAAGATGGTGGAATTGGCAAAAGGAAAAAGTCTGCCTAACAGTGTATGATACATTGAGGTATGAAGTAATGTGTGTAGTTTGAAATGACTAAAGTGGGGAACTTCTTGCATTCTGGAGATAGTTCACATTCTTGGTTTGAGCTGCTTGTCCTGTGATGAATGATTTGTATTCTGACTGAGCTTATATTTGCTGAGGTTTAGAAGACAAGAGTTGATTTTTATTGGCATACTAGACCGTGGGATCCGTTGGGTCCCTGTCACACGGGAGGCCTGGTCCTCCAACGCAACCCGTTCCCCAACGCAATATTCCACCACTCACCCATAGCTCCACGGGAGGCCTGGTCCCCCAACGCAACCCACTCACCAACGCAATATTCCACCACTCACCCATAGCCGACAACTGCGCGGGGGCTGCTCAATTCGCCTTATGCACCCTCCCTCATTTTTAACTTAAAAAAAATGCATTTGCACTTGCTAGGGTGAGCAGAACAAGTGTACTTGGATAGCAACAATGTTGCGAGCTGGGCTACAGTCCCATTGTGATGTCACAGCTGTAAGCACAGGGAAAAAGCAGTTATTTTTTTCCAAGTTTCTGCACATTTGTGAACATTTTCATAAATAACTCGACAAATAATACATGAAATTTTGAGATAAGGCGATTTTTTTTACTTCACAGCGTAAATCTATCAGAATATGTAAACATTTCACCGTTAGCACATCGTGTTTTCGAGATGTGAAACGTGCACGAACATCACACACACAAATAGAGAGGAAGGGGTAGAGGAGGGGAGGAGAGTTTGGAGAGGGGGAGGGAGGGAGGAGAGGGGAAGGGTGCAGAGGGGGAGGAGATGGGAGGGGGCGAAAGGAGAGGGAGGAGAGGTGGAGGGTGGCCGGGCGGGTGAGCGGGCTGCGAGCGGGCCCCACGGTGAGCGGCTGTGGGGCCCACGGCGAGCGGATCTGCGGGGCCTCGAGGGAGGTCACGGGTGAGCGCGATCTGAGAATGGTCAAAAGCAGCGGTGGGCCGGCCGATCGTGGCTTCCGCGAGCGGAAGCCCACCCACCCGCAAGACAGACGATCGTGCGGGGGAGACGGAGAGGATGTCGTCCTCCGTGACGGCCAGAGATCGCCAGGTGGGATCAGGATCACCAGCGGGGAAAGGCATCACGATTCCCTGAGTCCCTGCGATCGACGGAGGAATCGCAGGTCTCTATAGACGGCCTCTCCCAGAGGGGGTAATGGCCGCCACGGCCACCTTCCCATAGCGCTGTCCCGCACCCTCACAACGCCGCCATTTTCTATAACTTCAAAGAGCCCAGCGGAGTACACAGCATGACCAGCAGTTTAAAATCACTAAGCAGCAGTTTAAAATCACTAAGTGATGAATTTAAAGAAGTAAAAGTTATGAAGCCAAGAAGTACAGAAGACAGAACAGGGGTGACGTCACTCACAGCGCAGAGGCAAGCTGTCAGATCCATTGTGACGTCATCAGCGAGACCATCTTGTTTATTTTCTAAGTTATTTGAGATTTGTGAAGATTTTCATAAATAACTCGAGAAATAATGCATGAAATTTTCAGATAAAGCGATTTTTGTCATCATGGGGTAAATCGTAATATGTAAACATGTCATTGTTAGCGCGTCGTATTTTCGACGAGATGTGAAACGCACACGAACAACACACTCACACACGAACCACACACACACACACGCACACACACGCACACACACACTCACTCACTCTAGAGAGGTTCTTCTGTAGTTGTGTAGGGCTCTGGTGAGACCACATCTGGAGTATTGTGTACAGTTTTGGTCTAATTTGAGGAAGGTCATCCTTGTGATTGAGGCAGTGCTGCGTAGATTCACGAGATTGATCCCTGGGATGGTGGGTCTGTCATATGAGGAAAGATTGAAAAGACTAGGCTTGTATTCACTGGAGTTTAGAAGGATGAGGGGGGATCTTATAGAAACATATAAAATTATAAAAGGACTGGACAGGCTAGATGGAGGAAAAATGTTCCCAATGTTGGGCGAGTGCAGAACCAGGGGCCACAGTCTTAGAATAAAGGGGAGGCCATTTAGGACTGAGGTAAGAAAAAACTTTTTTACCCAGAGAGTTGTGAATTTGTGGAATTCCCTGCCACAGAGGGCAGTGGAGGCCGAATCACTGGATGGATTTAAGAGAGTTTGATAGAGCTCTAGGGACTAGTGGAATCAAGGGATATGGGGAGAAGGCAGGCACGGGTTATTGATTGTGGACGATCAGCCATGATCACAGTGAATGGCGATGCTGGCTCGAAGGGCCGAATGGCCTCCTGCACCTACTTTGTATGTTTCTATGTTACCATAGAAGAGGGATGGTTATTTTGTGGTGTCATTGCTTTGTTGGTGGAAATCTGACCAATTCAAGTTTGATCTATATGGACTGCAGTAAAGACCAAGACTTGGATTCACGGGATGCTACTCCCGAAGGAAAATCCATGCAATCCAAGGCATGTTGACCAATGAGATACACATTTGGCTCAGTAATAGGAGGCCAGTGGCATGTTCCTGCAGTACAGCTACGACTTTACGACCTACAACTCAGACCATCTGTGTTTCCTGGTAACTTTATAACCCTTTTCCTTAAATGTCCTTCTACCTTGGACACAGGTGCCAATTGACCATCAACTCACTCAGTCAGTGCCAAGGCCAGGTTTTAATCATCTATAGATTTAATGCATTAGTCTTGGACTGGAAATTTCATGAATATTGCATTTGTTCAGAGAGGGTTTAATAAAAAATATATTAGTGTAAGAGGATATGGCAGAAAAATTAACCAAGTATTTTTTCTGTCTTCGTTAAAGATGTACAAGTTCTTCTGGAGGAGGTGTACGATAAGGAAGACCAAAGACGTTAGCACTAGTTAAAAAATGAATGGAATTGAAAGATGATAAATCCACAAATCCTGATAACAAACATCTTGAGGTTTTGAAGATGGTTATATGGAGAATGTTACAGTGCCCTCCATAATGTTTTGGGACAAAGACCCATCATTTATTTATTTGCCTCTTTACAGCACAGTTTGAAATCTGTAATAGAAAAAAATCACATGTGGTTAAAGTGCACATTGTTAGATTTATAAAGGCCGTTTTTATACATTTTGGTTTCATCATGTAGAAATTACAGCAGTGTTTGAATAAATGAATGAATGAATAAGTTTATGAATGAATGAATAATAAGTTTATACTTGGTTCCCCCCCCCCTTGTTTCAGGGCACCATAATGTTTGGGACACATGGCTTCACAGGTCTTTGTAATTGATCAGGTGTTTTTTAATTGCCTCCTTAATGCAGCTATAAGAGAACTCTCAGCATCTAGTCTTTCCTCCAGTCTTTCTTTGGAAACTTTTGTTGCTGTTTATCAACATGAGGACCAAAGTTGTGCCAATGAAAGTCAAAGAAGCCATTATGAGACTGAGAAACAAGAATAAAGCTGTTAGAGACACCTGTCAATCCTTAGGCATACCAAAATCAACTGTTTGGAACATCATTGAGAAGAAAGAGAGCACTGGTGAGCTTATTAATCGCAAAGGGACTGGCAGGCCAAGGAAGACCCCCACACTCATGACAGAAGAATTCTCCCTATAATAAAGAAACATCCCCAAACACCTGTACGACAGATCAGAAACACTCTTCGGGAGTTGGGTGTGGATTTGTCAATTTGTGGATTTCATGAACAGAAATACAGAGGCTACACTGCAAGATGTTTAGCCGCAAAAATAGGATGGCCACGTTACAGTTCGCCAAGAAGTACTTAAAAGTGCAACCACAGTTCTGGAAAAAGGTCTTGTGGACAGATGAGACGAAGATTAACTTATATCAGAGTGATGGCAGGAACAAAGTATGGAGGAGAGAAGGAACTGCCCAAGATCCAAAGCATACCACCTCATCTGTGAAACACGGTGGTGGGGGTGTTATGGCCTGGGCATGTATCGCTGTTGAAGGTACTGGCTCACTTATCTTCACTGCTGATGGTAGTAGCATAATGAATTCTGAAGTTTTTAGACACATCTTATCTGCTCGTTAAAAAAAATGCCTCATAACTCATTGGCCGGCGGTTCATTCTACAGCAAGACAATGATCCCAAACATACTGCTAAAGCAACAAATGAGTTTTTCAAATATAAAAAGTCGTCAATTCGTGAGTGGCCAAGTCAATCACCGGATCTGAACCCAATTGAGCATGCCTTTGATATGCTGAATAGAAAACCAAAGGGGACCAGCCCCCAAGACAAGCATAAGCTAAAGACGGCTGCAATACAAGCCTGTCAGAGCATCACCGGAGAAGACACCCAGCAACTGGTGATGTCCGTGAATTGCAGAATTCAAGCAGTCATTGAATGCAAAGGATATGCAACAAAATATTAAATATAACTACTTTCATTTACATGGCATTGCAATGTCCCAAACATTATGGTGCACTGAAATGGGAGGTCTATGTATAAACACTGCTGTAATTTCTACATGGTGAAACCAAAATGTATAAAAATGGTCTTTATTAAATTCTGACAATGTGCACTTTAACCATATGTTTTTTTTTTTCTATTATAAATCTCAATTTGTGGGGTACAGATTGAAATAAATAAATGATGGGTCTTTGTCCCAAGTATTATGGAGGGCACTGTATCTTTCAACATTTCCGTGGTGGAGCAGAGTGGCTTCATCCTACTGTTTCTCAGGGACTTGTATGTCAGTGATCTGCCACTGCATTGATGACAATATATCCACAGAGCTCAGCTTTTGCCACTTATTTGAAGTCCTTTTAAAAGTATTTTGTTTCAGATTGATGTGAATACACCAGGCCTTAAATCCAATCTTAATCCTGGATAGAGTGGATGTGGTGAGGATGTTTCCACTAGTGGGAGAGTCTAGGACCAGAGTTCATAGCCACAGAATTAAAGGACGTTCCTTTGAGAAGAAGATCAGGAAGAATTTATTTAGTCAGAGGAAGGTGAATCTGTGGAATTCATTGCCAAAGAAGGCTGTGAAGACCAAATCAATGGATATTTTAATGGCACAGATAGATAGATTCTTGATTAGTATGGGTGTCAGGGGTTATGGGGAGAAGGCAGGGGGATGGAGTTGAGAGGGAAAGATAGATCACCCATGATTGAGTGGCGGAGTAGACTTGAGAGGCCGAATGGCCTTATTCTACTCCTATCACTTATGAACTATCTTTTAATGTTGGTCAACCAGTATCTGAATCTGAACTATTTATAGGGTTTGGTGACATGTGTATGATATCCTCCTCATGTTTGGTTGTTTCTTTTCTTTAGTGACAACTCTCAGATTTTTCAACCTGATGTTCTACGGAGCCGGAGGAACAGCACAACGGTGGTGAACAGACATAGTCAGGTAAAGCTTAACAGGGCTAGGTAAAGCCAGACATGGCCAGGTAAAGCCAGATGCGGCCAGGTAAAGGCACTGAGACACATGTCAGGTAAAGGCGGACATAGTCAGTCATATAAAGCCTCTGAGAGAACAGAGATTTATTCACCTGATACACCGCTTTATTTCCTTGGTCATATTTGAAATTCAAGAGTTAAAAAAAAAAAATCCAGTCATCCCTATACATATCTAAACAATGTCCGTGAGTCCATTGATGTAGAACCCAAAGGCCATTCAGGCTCTTTATCATGCATCTATATAACCATATAACCATATAACAATTACAGCACGGAAACAGGCCCTCTCGGCCCTTCCAGTCCGTGCCGACCATTTGTTTTCCCCTAGTCCCATCTACCTGCACTCAGGCCATACCCCTCCATTCCCTTCACGTCCATATACCTATCCACTTTATTTTTAAATGTTAAAATCGATACTGCCTCCACCACTTCTGCTGGAAGCTCATTCCACACAGCCACCACCCTCTGAGTAAAGAAGTTCCCCCTCACGTTACCCCTAAACTTCTGTCCCTTAATTCTCATGTCATGCCCTCTTGTTTGAATCTTCCCTACCCTCAATGGGGAAAAACGTATCCATGTCAACTCTGTCTATCCCTTTCATCATTTTAAAGACCTCAATCAAGTCCCCCCTTAACCTTCTGCGCTCCAAAGAATAAAGACCTAACTTGTTCAACCTTTCTCTGTAACATAGTTGCTGGAACCCTGGCAACATTCTAGTAAATCTCCTCTGTACTCTCTCTATTTTGTTGACATCCTTCCTATAACTAGGCGACCAAAATTGTACACCATACTCCATAATTGGTCTTACCAATGCCTTGTACAATTTTAACATTACTTCCCTACTCCTATATTCAGTGCTCTGATTTATAAAGGCCAGAACACCAAAGGCTTTCTTTACCGCCCTATCTACATGCGATTCCACCTTCAGGGAATTATGCACAGTTATTCCTAGATCCCTCTGTTCCACAGCATTCCTCGATTCCCTACCATTTACCATGTACGTCCTATTTTGATTTGTCCTGCCAAGATGTAACACTTCACACTTAACAGCATTAAACTCCATCTACCATCTTTCAGCCCACTTTTCCAAATGGCCCAAATCTCTCTGTAGACTTTGAAAATCTACTTCATTATCCACAACACCACCTATCTTAGTATAATCTGCATACTTACTTATCTAATTTTCCACCCCATCATCCAGATCATTGATGTACATGACAAACAACAGTGGAGCCAACACAGATCCCTGAGGCACCCCACTGGTCACCGGCTTCCAACCTGACAAACAGCCATCCACCATTACTCTCTGACATCTCCCATTTAGCCACTGTTGAATCTATCTTGCTACTCCGCCATTAGCTCCCAAAGATTGAACCTTCTTACCAACCTTCCATGGGGAACCTTGTCAAAGGCCTTACTGAAATCCATATAGACAACATCCACTGCTTTACCCTCATCAATTTCCCTAGATACCGCTTCAAAATATTCAAGAAGGTTTGTCAAACATGACCTTCCAGGCACAAATCCATGTTGACTGTTCCTGATCAGACCCTGTTTATCCAGATGCTTATATATATTATCTCTAATACAGATATATTATCTGTACACTGAATATCTTGATTGTAATCATGTATTGTCTTTCCGCTGACTGGTTAGCATGCAACAAAAGCTTTTTACTGTACCTCCGTACATGTGACAATAAATAAACCAAACTAAATTAAACTGACCCTCACAATGAGTGAAATGTTGTTATTGATCAGTGTGGATATATGCAACATCTCACGGACCATCAACACAGGTGCAGCTCATTCTGTGTTTTTATGCCCCTGCTCTACGTTTCACCCATGACTATAGCTAAACACAGCTCCAATGCCAACGACAATTTCACTGACAGCATTGCTGTTGTTGTCAGAATCACGGATGGTGATGAATCGAGCCAGGATGTTTAGGCACTAAAAAACTCTGAAATAGGCAGGCAAAAAATGGTGCTGGAGGATTGGCGTACTGCGTATGTTGTTCCATTGTTTAAAAAGGGGTCTAAGAGTAAACAATTGTAGACCTGTTAGTTTGATGTCAGTGGTGGGCAAATTAATGGAAAGGATACTTAGAGATAATATATATATAATCATCTGGATAAACAGGGTCTGATTAGGAACAGTCAACATGGATTTGTGCCTGGAAGGTCATGTTTGACTAATCTTCTTGAATTTTTTGAAGAGGTTACTAGGGAAATTGATGAGAGTAAAGCGGTGGACGTTGTCTGTATGGACTTTAGTAAGGCCTTTGACAAGGTTCCACGTGGAAGGTTGGTTAAGAAGGTTCAATTGTTGGGTATTAATAGTGGAGTAGCAAGATGGAATCAACAGTGGCTGAATGGGAGGTACCAGAGAGTAATGGTGGATAACTGTTAGTCAGGTTGGAGTCCGGTGACTAGTGGGGTGCCTAAGGGATCTGTGTTGCGTCCACTGTTGTTTGTCATATACATCAATGATCTGGATGATGGTGTGGTAAATTGGATTAGTAAGTATGTAGATGATACTAAGATAGGTGGTGTGGATAATGAAGTAGATTTTCAAAGTCTACAGAGAGATTTAGGCCATTTGGAAGAGTGGGCTGAAAGATGGCAGATGATATTTAATGCTGATAAGTGTGAGATGCTACATCTTGGCAGGACTAATCAAAATAGGTCATACATGGTAAATGGTAGAGAATTGAGGAATGCAGTTGAACAGAGGGATCTAGGAATAACTGTGCATAGATCCCTGAAGGTGGAATCTCATGTAGATAGAGTGGTACGGACTGGAAGGGCTGAGAGGGCCTGTTTCCGTGCTGTAATTGTTATATGGTTATATGGTTAAGAAAGCTTTTGGTGTGCTGGCCTTTATAAATCAGAGCATTGAGTATAGAAGTTGGGATGTAATGTTAAAATTGTACAAGGCATTGGTGAGGCCAATTCTGGAATATGGTGTATAATTCTGGTCGCCAAATTATAGGAAAGATGTCAACAAAATAGAGAGAGTACAGAGGAGATTTACTAGAATGTTGCCTGGGTTTCAGCACCTAAGTTACAGAGAAAGGTTAAACAAGATGGGTCTTTATTCTTTGGAGCACAGAAGGTTAAGGGGAGACTTAATAAAGGTCTTTAAAACTATGAGAGGGATAGACAGAGTTGACGTGGATAAGCTTTTTCCATTGAGATTCCATTGAGAATTGAAGATTCAAACAAGAGGACATGATTTGAGAATTAAGGAACAAACGTTTAGGGGCAACATGAGGGCGAACTTCTTTACTCAGAGTGCGGTAGCTCTGTGGAATGAGCTTCCAGTGGAAATGGTGAATAAAGGTTAGTTTTTATCATTTAAAAATAGATTTGAAAGGAATATGTACGGGAAAGGAATGGAGGATTATGGTCTGAGTGCAGGTAGATGGGTCTAGTTGAGAGTAAGTGTTCGGCGTGGACTAGAAGGGCCGAGATGGCCTGTTTCCGTTCTGTAAATTGTTACATGGTTATATAGTTAAAAGGGCAAAATTAAATTACAAAAAAGACACGAAAAAGACATTTTTTGACAAAAAAGGCATTAAGGGGCATTAATTTCCACCAAAATATGGTTAAAAATAATAATATAAAGGCCTGTCCCACTAACGCAACTTTTTTGGCGACAGCGGCACCCGTCATAGGTCGTTGCAGGTCGCCGAAAATTTTCAACATGTTGAAAATCCAGCAGCGACCAGAACAAGGTACTACGACTCTTTGGGCGACTACGCATGACCATACAGGCTTCACCCCGCGACATGTCATTGCGTCTTTCTGGTCGCCGCTGAATTTTCAACATGTTGCACATTTTCGCTGACCTGCAATGACCTATGACGGGTGCCGGCAGTCGCCGAAAAAGTCACGTAAGTAGGACAGGCCCTTAAAGGTGTACTACATTAAATGACCAAAGTTGCCTGGTTGCACATAATTACTAGCATTTTTTTTTCAAATTATTTGGTGGTGAGCTATGCCGTCTGTCGGACACAATATGTTTCTGTTGTGAAAAACCTCTTTCTACCCCAGTTGAGGTCACTGGTGCATACCCGAAACAAGCTACAGAATCTATATTCATGTTGATATCTTGTGTATTACAACTACCTTTGAGAACTTTAGCTATGTTTTCTATTTCTATAAGATCTTTGTTAGCTAAAATCACTCTGACATTTTCCTTGCATGTTTTTACCTACATCGCCAAGAACTTTACGAATATCATCAGTTACTTTGTTGAAAACCTGCAAGTTATCCACTAAAGTTTCACCACGTTTCTCAAGGGAAGTGATAGCTTGTGGGAAGTTTGCCAAATTGGAAGCAATAAACACAAGATCGCAGTGGAGGGACTTTTTCTGCATGATTTCATTGACGATCCTGATTGCAGCAGATTCTTCTTCTTCAAAACAGTTGACGATTTATTTTATCTTTTCAAAATTTGCAGCATAGTAGAGTACAGCAGAGAGTCATGTACCCCACCTAGTCAAAATGGGCTGAGGAGGTAGTGGAATCTCGGGTGCTATTTCCTTGAACAACTGCACACGTATTGGAAGATGAGGAAGATTTGAGGAAGATTTTCTTGACATTACCTAGGCGATCAACATTTGGAAACAAGCTACGTCTGTCCTTGGCAATTTTATGAAGTCCTTGAGCTAAGCATGTCAAATGTAACATTTTGGGGAATAAAAATTTGTCACAAACAGAAGTGCATTCTCATGTTTTATACCTTCTGGCCAAAGTACAACAAGTGAAGATGTAAACAACTGAGCAATAGTTGAGCTGTTTGACTTCTCCAATACTTCCGATGTCAACAAATACTCCTTTGATGGTAGACATGCCTCCAATGTACCGATGACCACATTGGCAACATATCTCCCCGCAGCATCAGTTATCTCACCAATTGGGATCCATATTTTGTTGCATGCAACTTCATCTCTAATTTTCTGCACAACAATGTTGAAGTTGCTGACAACATAATTTTTCCATAATGACTCGCTTGGTCTATGTTCCTCTGTGTAATTCTCTAAAAAACCACTGAGAGATTTGTTTTCCAATTTCCACAGTGGAATTCCAGCATCAATGAATGCCATGCACAAATCACTCAAACTCAGATTTGTGACTGGAGCCAGCAGTAAATGTAGTGAGGAGACAAGCTTTGGTATTTTGCTTGGATAGTCTACACCCCAGCAGTATCAACATTGACTTCTCTAATTTTAGATAGCCCTTGTCTTCTCCCTCCTCCCCTCCCCTTCCCAGCTCTCCTTCTAGTCCTACTGTCACCGCCTCTTCCATTCTTCTCCCCACCCCCCACTTCAGTCTGAAGAAGAGACTCGACCCGAACCATCGCCTATTCCTTCTCTCCATAGATGCTGCCTCACCCACTGTTTCTCCAGCATTTTACGTCTACCTTTGATTTTTCCAGCATCTGCAGTTCTTTCTTAAATAGATCTTGGAGAAAACTGAACCAGCAGGCAGCGGCACGAATGAATGAACGACCAACCGTGGCGCCCCCGGTTTTGCCCCGGTGGTGGAAGTTTTCTTGTAAGTTATACTATGTTAACACGTTAATAATAACATTAATATTAACGTGTTACATAGAAAAGTCATTGTAATCACTAGAGCCAGGATCTTTAGGCGCCAAAAATCTCTGAAATAGGCAGGCAAAAAGGCATAATAAAATTACGAAAAAGGCATTTATTGGCAAAAAAGGCATATATTTCCCCCACCGAAATATGGTTAAAAATAATAATGATAAAGGTATACTACATTAAATGACCAAAGTAGCCTAGTTGCACATAACTAGCAGCATTTTCTCAAATTATCTGGAGTTAAACTATGCCGTCTGTCAGACAGAATATGCTGCAGTTGTGAAAAACTTATTTCTACCCCAGCTGAAGTCACTGGTACTTACCTGAAACAAGCTACAAACTCGACATTCATGTTGATATCTTGTGCATTACAACCACCTTTGAGAACGTTAGCTATGTTTTGTATTTCTTCAAGATCTTTGTTGCTGCTGATGGTAGTAGCATAATGAATTCTGAAGTGTATGGACACATCCGATCTGCTCAATTTCAAACAAATGCCTCAAAACTCATTGGCCGGCGGTTCATTCTACAGCAAGACAATGATCCCAAACATACTGTTAAAGCAACAAAGGAGTTTTTCAAAGATAAACAAGTGGCCAAGTCAATCACCTGGTCTGAATTGATCATGCTTTTTATATGCTGAAGAGAAAACTGAAGTGGACTACCCCCCAAAACAAGTTTAAGCTAAAGATGACTGCTGGCTGAGCATCACCAGAGAAGACACCCAGCAACTGATGATGTCCATGAATCGCAGACTTCAAGCAGTCATTGCATGCAAAGGATATGCAACAAAATACTAAACATGACTATTTTCATTTGCATGACATTGCTGTGTCCCAAACATTATGGTGCCCTGAAATGGGGGGAACTATGTATAAACACTGCTGTAATTTCTGCATGGTGAAACCAAAATGTATAAAAATGGCCTTTATTAAGATCTGACTATGTGCACTTTAATCTCATGATTTTTTTTTCTCTGTTACAAATCTCAAATTGTGGAGTACAGAGGCAAATGAATAAATGATGGGTCTTTTGTCCCAAACATTATGGAGGGCACTGTACCTGACCTAATGCGTCTTAAATTATTCTGTCATATCAACTTCCATCATTTCCCCCCGCATTCCAGACATCTACCACTCTGTAAGAAAAAAGCACATATCTCATTTAAAACCTGTGCTTTCTTAGTATTTGACATCCACTCTGCAACAAAGACTTTAAAATGATGAGAAAAAACAATCCCAATTTGTCCAGTTGTAATGAAAAAGAATTGCAGATACTGGTTAGATCGACATAAAATGCTAGAGTAACTCTGCGGGTCAGGCAGCATCTTTGCAGAAAATGGATGGGAAATGAGAGAAAGAAGATAGGAAAAATGGAAATAAAACTCTTCTGCACCTTCTCCAAAACTTCTATATCCTATAATGTGATGATCAGAACTGCATGCAGTAGTCCAAATGTGGCCGAACCAAAGTTTTATACAACTACATCATGACACCCTGACACTTCTACTCAATGTGTAGGAAGCAACTGCAAATGCTTGTGTAAACCGAAGATAGACACAAAATGTTGGAGTAATTCAATGGAACAGGCAACATCTCTGGAGAGAAGGAATGGGTGAAGTTTTGGGTCAAGATCGTTCTTCAGACTTCAGCAGAAGAGGTTTACCAAGATGTTGCCTGGATGATTAGCTATAAGGAGAGGTTGGACAAAATGAGCACTAAAGGCTGGAGTAACTCAGCGGGTCGGGCAGCATCCCTGGAGAAAATGGATAGGTGACGTTTAGGCCACTTCTTCAGACTGAATTATTTATATCCATTTTATTTTTGAAAGAATGCCATATGCCTTCATTGGCATCCTATCTAATTGCGTTGCCACTCTCAGGAAAGTATGGACTTGCATCTTAAGATCAATGTTCCCAAGGGTCCTGCCATTTTTATTTTTTTATACAATTACAGCACGGAAACAGGCCCTCCCGGCCCTTCCAGTCCGTGCCGACCATTTGTTTTCCGCTAGTCCCATCTACCTGCACTCAGACCATACCCCTCCATTCCCTTCACGTCCATATACCTATCCACTTTACTTTTAAATGTTAAAATCGATCCTGCCTCCACCACTTCTGCTGGAAGCTCATTCCACACAGCCACCACCCTCTGAGTAAATAAGTTCCCCCTCGCGTTACCCCTAAACTTCTGTCCCTTAATTCTCATGTCATGCCCTCTTGTTTGAATCTTCCCTACCCTCAATGGGAAAAGCTTATCCACGTCAACTCTATCCCTTTCATCATTTTAAAGACCTCAATCAAGTCCCCCCTTAACCTTCTGCGCTCCAAAGAATAAAGACCTAACTTGTTCAACCTTTCTCTGTAACATAGTTGCTGGAACCCTGGCAACATTCTAGTAAATCTCCTCTGTCCTCTCTCTATTTTGTTGACATTCTTCCTATAACTAGGCGACCAAAATTGTACACCATACTCCAGAATTGGTCTTACCAATGCCTTGTACAATTTTAACATCACTTCCCTACTCCTATATTCAATGCTCTGATTTATAAAGGCCAGCACACCAAAGGCTTTCTTTACCACCCTATCTACATGCGATTCCACCTTCAGGGAACTATGCACAGTTATTCCTAGATCCCTCTGTTCCACAGCATTCCTCAATTCCCTACCATTTACCGTGTACGTCCTATTTTGATTTGTCCTGCCAAGATGTAGCACTTCACACTTAACAGCATTAAACTCCATCTGCCATCTTTCAGCCCACTTTTCCAAATGGCCCAAATCTCTCTGTAGACTTTGAAAATCTACTTCATTATCCACAACACCACCTATCTTAGTATCATCTGCATACTCACTTATCCAATTTTCCACCCCATCATCCAGATCATTGATGTACATGACAAACAACAGTAGACCCAACACAGATCCCTGAGGCACCCCACTGGTCACCGGCTTCCAACCTGACAAACAGCCATCCACCATTACTCTCTGACATCTCCCATTCAGCCACTGTTGAATCCATCTTGCTACTCCGCCATTAACACCCAAAGATTGAACCTTCTTAACCCACCTTCCATGGGGAACCTTGTCAAAGGCCTTACTGAAATCCATATAGACAACATCCACTGCTTTACCCTCATCAATTTCCCTAGTTACCGCTTCAAAAAATTCAAGAAGGCTTGTCAAACATGACCTTCCAGGCACAAATCCATGTTGACTGTTCCTGATCAGACCCTGTTTATCCAGATGCTTATATATATTATCTCTAAGTATCCTTTCCATTAATTTGCCCACCACTGACGTCAAACTAATAGGTCTATAATTGCTAGGTTTATTCTTTGAACCCTTTTTAAACAATGGAACAACATGCGCAGTACGCCAATCCTCCGGCACTATTCCCATTTGAAATATTTCTGTCATAGCTCCTGCTATTTCTACACTAACTTCCCTCAATGTCCTAGGGAATATCCTGTCAGGACCTGGAGACTTATCCACTTTTATATTTTTCAAAAGTGTCAGTACTTCCTCCTCTTTGAATCTCATAGTTTCCATAGCTACTCTACTTTTTCCCCTCAACTCACAGAGTTCAATATCCTTCTCCTTGGTGAATACTGAAGAAAATAAATTGTTTAATATCTCCCACATCTCTTTTGGCTCTGCAGATAGCTCTCTATTCTGGTTCTCTAATGGTCCAATTTTATCCCTCGTTATCCTTTTGCTATTAATATAGCTGTAGAAACCCTTTGGGTTTACTTTCACCTTTCTTGCCAAAGCAACCTCATATCGTTACGCATTCCCTCAAAGCTACACCGTTCCCACTTCTCAGTTCCACCCAAATAGCCTCCCTAGACGAGCCCTCTAATCTATCCTGCCAAAGCACTGCTGTAATATCCTCTCTGACAAGCAATGCAACACCTCCACCTCTGGTCCCTCCAATTCTATCACACCTGAAGCAACAAAATCCTGGAATATTTAGTTTCCAATCACATCCCTCCTACAACCATGTTTCACTGATTGCCACAACATCATATTTCCAGGTGTCAATCCAGGCTCTAAGTTCATCCACCTTACTTACAATGCTCCTAGCATTAAAATATACACATTTTAGAAACCCACCATCCCTTATTCTCTGTCTATTATCTTTTTCATCTTTCTCGCCTACATTTTGGGTCCGAGTGATTCCCTTCTCTGCCTCTTGCCCCACACCCTGACCCCTATCCCCCTCTACCCGAGTCCCTCCCCCGAGCCTTTCTAGTTTAAAGTTTCCCCAGTAGCCTTTGCAAATCTGCCTGCCAGGATATTGGTCCCCCTCGGGTTCAAGTGCAACCCGTCCTTTGTGTACAGATCATGCCTTCCCCAAAAGAGGTCCCAGTGATCAAGAAACTTGAATCCCTGCCCACTGCACAAGTCCCTCAGCCACGCATTTATCCTCCACCTCATTTCATTCCTACTATCACTGTCACGCGGCACAGGCAGTAATCCTGAAATCGTTACCCTTTTGGTCCTTCTCCTTTACTTTCCCCCCAACTCCCTAAATTCTCCCTTCAGGACCTCGTCACTTTTTCTGCCTATGTCATTGGTACCTATGTGTACCACAACATCAGACTCCTCGCCCTCCCTTATCAGAATCTTTTGGACACGTTCTGACACATGCGAGACCCTGGCACCAGGGAGGCAAACTACCATCCGGGTCTCCCGACTGCGTCCACAGAATCGCCTATCCGACCCCCTAACTATAGAGTCCCCTATTACAATTGCCCTTCTCTTTTTGCTACCCTTCTGAGCATCAGGGCCGGTCTCTGTGCCGGAGGCCCGGCCGCTGTTGCTGCCCCCAGCTAGGCTGTCCCCTCCAATCGTACTCAAACCCGAGTACCTATTTTCCAGGTGTACGGTCACAGGGGTACACTCTAGCCCCTGCCTCTGCCCCTTGCCCTTCCTAACCGTGACCCACTTGTCTGCCTCCTGTGGTCTGGGAGTGACTACCTATTTGTAGCTCCTCTCTATGACCTCCTCACTCTCCCTGACCAGACGGAGGTCATCGAGCTGCTGCTCCAGGTTCCTAACACGATCCTTTAGGAACCCCATCTCGACACACCTGGCGCAGATGTGGACGTCTGGAGGGCTATCAGATTCCCTGACCTCCCACATCTGACATCCAGAACAGTACACTGCCCTTGCCTTCATACTCCCCCCTTACACAGGATACAATATCAACACAATATAAAATCACTACAAACTGCTGAAATCTGACTGTAAATCAGCTGCTTTCCCTAGTCCACTTCCCACCAATCAGCGGCTTCCTCAAAAAAAACCCCACTTCTGTTATGGATTTAGGTAAAAACAAGCCCCGCGCTTGATTTTTAACCTTACCGGTCGGATGTCGCTCCTCCCCCTCCTCTTCCAACGGTTCCTGTGGGCCTCTGAAAAAACAAGCCCCGCGCTTGATTTTTAACCTTATCGGTCGGGTGTCGCTCCTCCCCCTCCTCCTCTTCCAACGGCTACTGTGGGCCTCTGAAAAAACAAGCCCCGCGCTTGATTTTTAACCTTACCGGTCGGGTGTCGCTCCTCCCCCTCCTCCTCTTCCAACAGCTCCTGTGGGCCTCTATTTACTGTAAGACAGGCAACCTCTGCACGTTGGCTGTCCGGGTTATGCAATTCTTGCAGAATTCAGAAATCACTGCCCCAAAATTTGAAATAAGGAATTAAATCCACGCTCACGGAACATGTGAAAAGGAAAGAATGAATAAACTCAATTTTTTTCATATAAATCCTAAGCATGACATTACTATTTTCTCGGAAGCATCCCCCCGCACCCTCACTCCATAACATGGGGTTGACTGGACTTTCCACTTGCATTTGACCTCCCAATCTGCATCACCTGACACGTATGGATTAAATTCCGTGCCATTTCTCTGCTCGAATTTCCAATTGATGGATATCCTGCTGTAATCTTTGATGGCCTTTACCATCCACAACTCCGCCAATGCTTATGTCACCTGCAAACTTACTAATTAAACCACTGTTATAAATAACAGTGATTATGAGTTCCAAACTATAAATCGTTACTTTTTAGAAATAAATTCATCGCATTTCACAAGTATCCTTTGCCCTGAGCTTAAAATATGTGCCTCCAGACCTTGAACCATTATCATAGAATCATAGAAAATAGGTGCAGGAGTAGGCCATTCGGCCCTTCGAGCTTGCACCGCCATTCAATATGATCATGGCTGATCATCCAACTCAGTATCCTGTACCTGCCTTCTCTCCATACCCCCTGATCCCTTTAGCCACAAGGGCCACATCTAACCCTCTTAAATATAGCCAATGAACTGGCCTCAACTACCTTCTGTGGCAGAGAATTCCACAGACTCACCTCTCTCTGTGTGAAAAATGACCTCATCTCGGTCCTAAAAGACTTCCCGCTTATCCTTAAACTGTGATCCTTGTTCTGGAGTTCCCCAACATCGGGAACAATCTTCCTGCATCTAGCCTGTCCAACCCCTTAAGAATTTTGTAAGTCTCTATAAGATCTCCCCTCAATCTCCTAAATTCCAGCGAGTACAAGCCGAGTCTATCCAGTCTTTCTTCATATGGAAGTCCTGCCATCCCAGGAATCAGTCTGGTGAACGTTCTCTGTACTCCCTCTATGGCAAGAATGTATTTCCTCCGATTAGGAGACCAAAACTGTACGCAATACTCCAGGTGTGGCCTCACCAAGACCCTGCACAACAGCAGTAGAACCTCCATGCTCTTGTACTCAAATCCTTTTGCTATGAATGCCAACATAGCATTCGCTTTCTTCACAGCCTGCTGCACCTGCATGCCTAATTTCAATGACTGGTGTACCATGACACCCAGGTCTCGTTGCATCTCCCCTTTTCCTAATCGGCCACCATTCAGATAATAGTCTACCCTCCTGTTTTTGCCGCCAAACTGGATAACCTCACATTTATCCACATTATACTGCATCTGCCATGCATTTCCCCACTCACCCAACCTATCCAAGTCACCTTGCAGCCTCCTAGCATCCTCCTCACAGCTAACACTGCCCCCCAGCTTTGTGTCATCCGCAAACTTGGAAATGTTGCATTCAATTCCCTTATCCAGATCATTAATATATATTGTAAATAGCATGGGTCCCAGCACTGAGCCTTGCGGTACCCCACTAGTCACTGCCTGCCATTCTGAAAATGACCCGTTTACTCTTAGCTAATGGAACAGCATCCTTCCCTGTACCGTCTCTAAACCAGACATTATTTCATATGCGTCCTCCCAACCATCTTTGTTCCAAAGGGAACAAACCTCGCTTCTCCACCCCCTCATCCCAGGAAACATCTTTTTCTGCATCTTCCTTAGAAGTCTTACCGAAGGATGTGGTGACCAAAGCTGTGGTCTATCACGTGTTTTGTAACAAAACATTGTATTTTCTTCGGTACACAAAAAGCTGGAGAAACTCAGCGGGTGCAGCAGCATCTAAGGAGCGAAGGAGATAGGCGACGTTTCGGGTCGAGACCCTTCTCCATTGTATTTTCTTCACATAAATCCCAAGATCTTGTTCACTTTATGAACTTCTCTTGCACCTGCCCTTCTAGATTTAGAACTCATCTAGTTCCAGCACACTGAAGAACGTTGCCATTTTGACTTTGTTGTATTTTGTTATTCTCTCTGCCTAGGGTTTACCACTTCACAACTCTCCATTAAATTTTATCTGCCTATTTATTCATTTCAACAGTTCATTTAAAAAACATTGATGTCTTTATCAACCTTATACTGTGTGAGCACATATGGTAATGAGATCCAGTCATCTTAGTCACCAATTGACAAAATTAGAGTAAATTCCTTCTGTATTCTAAGATTAGAGTAATCTCCGGATTACTACCAGTACCACGGGCCAGTCAGAGTAGAAATAGGAGGATATTGCAAATGAATACGTGGCTTGAAAAGTGGTGCAAGGGGGAGGGATTCAAATTTTTAGGGCACTGGGACCAGTTCTGGGGGAGGTGGGACCGGTACAAACAGGACGGTTTGCACCTGGAATGGAATGGAACCAATGTTCTTGGGGGAGTGTTTGCTAGTGCTGTCGGGGAGGATTTAAACTAATGTGGCAGGGGGATGGGTACAAGAGCAGAGAGGCAGGTGGGTGTAAAATGAGGGTAGAAGCAATAGGTAGCAAGGTGAAAAGTAAAAGTGGCAGGCAGACAAAACCAGGGCAAAAATCAAAAAGGGCCACTTTTCAGCAAAATTGTATAAGGGGTAAGTGCGTTGTAAAGACAAGCCTGAAGGCTTTGTGTCTCAATGCAAGGAGTATTCGTAATAAGGTGGACGAGTTGAACGTGCAGATAGATATTAATGATTATGATATAGTTGGGATCACGGAGACATGGCTCCAGGGTGACGTAGGCTGGGAGCTGAACATCCAGGGATATTCAATATTCAGGAGGGATAGAGAGAAAGGAAAAGGAGGTGGGGTAGCGTTGCTGGTTAGAGAGGAGATTAACGCAATGGAAAGGAAGGACATTAGCTTGGAGGATGTGGAATCGGTATGGGTAGAGCTACAAAACACTAAGGGGCAGAAAACGCTGGTGGGTGTTGTGTACAGGCCACCTAACAGTAGCAGTGAAGTTGGGGATGGTATCAAACAGGAAATTAGAAATGCGTGCGACAAAGGCAAAACAGCTATAATGGGTGACTTCAATCTACATATAGATTGGGTGAATCAAATTGGCAGGGGTGCTGAGGAAGAGGATTTTTTGGAATGTATGCGGGATAGTTATCTAAATCAACATGTAGAGGAACCAACGAGAGAGCAGGCTATTTTAGACTGGGTTTTGAGTAATGAGGAAGGGGTAGATAGCCGTCTTGTTGTACGTGACCCCTTGGGCAAGAGTGACCATAATATGGTTGAGTTCTTCATTAGGATGGAGAGTGACATTGTTAATTCAGAAACAATGGTTCTGAACTTAAAGAAAGGTAACTTTGAGGGTATGAGACGTGAATTGGCCAAGATTGACTGGCAATTAATTCTAAAAGGGTTGACGGTGGATATACAATGGAAGACATTTAAAGACTGCATGGATGAACTACAAAAATTGTTCATCCCAGTTTGGCAAAAGAATAAATCAGGGAAGGTAGTGCATCCGTGGATAACAAGGGAAATCAGGGATAGTATCAAAGCAAAGGATGATGCGTACAAAGTAGCCAGAAAAAGCAGCATACCAGAGGACTGGGAGAAATTCAGAGACCAGCAGAGGAGGACAAAGGGCTTAATTAGGAAAGGAAAAATAGATTATGATAGAAAACTGGCAGGGAACATAAAAACTGACTGCAAAAGTTTTTATAGATATGTGAAGAGAAAGAGGTTAGTTAAAACAAATGTAGGTCCCTTGCAGTCAGAAACAGGTGAGTTGATCATGGGGAACAAGGATATGGCGGACCAATTGAATAACTACTTTGGTTCCGTCTTCACTAAGGAAGACATAAATAATCTGCCGGAAATAGCAGGGGACCGTGGGTCAAAGGAGGAATTGAGTGAAATCCAGGTCAGTCGGGAAGTGGTGTTGGGTAAATTGAATAGATTAAAGGCCGATAAATCCCCAGGGCCAGATAGGCTGCATCCCAGAGTACTTAAGGAAGTAGCTCAGGAAATAGTGGATGCATTAGTGATAATCTTTCAAAACTCTTTAGATTCTGGAGTAGTTCCTGTGGATTGGCGGGTAGCAAATGTAACCCCTCTTTTTAAGAAGGGAGGGAGAGAGAAAACGGGGAATTACAGACCAGTTAGTCTAACATCGGTAGTGGGGAAACTGCTAGAGTCAGTTATTAAAGATGGGATAGCAGCACATTTGGAAAGTTGTGAAATCATTGGACAAAGTCAGCATGGATTTACGATTCTATTCTAAATCATGTCTGACGAATCTTGTGGAATTTTTCGAGGATGTAACTAGGAGCGTGGATAAGGGAGAACCAGTGGATGTGGTATATCTGGACTTCCAGAAGGCTTTCGACAAGGTCCCACATAAGAGATTAGTATACAAACTTAAAGCATACGGTATTAGGGGTTCAGTATTGATGTGGATAGAGAACTGGCTGGCAAACAGGAAGCAAAGAGTAGGAGTAAACGGGTCCTTTTCACAATGGCAGGCAGTGACTAGTGGGGTACCGCAGGGCTCAGTGCTGGGACCCCAGCTATTTACAATATATATTAATGATCTGGATGAGGGAATTGAAGGCAATATCTCCAAGTTTGCGGATGACACTAAGCTGGGGGGCAGTGTTAGCTGTTAGGAGAATGCTAGGAGACTGCAAGGTGACTTGGATAGGCTGGGTGAGTGGGCAAATGTTTGGCAGATGCAGTATATAATGTGGATAAATGTGAGGTTATCCACTTTGGTGGCAAAAACAGGAAAGCAGACTATTATTTAAATGGTGGCCGATTAGGAAAAGGGGAGATGCAGCGAGACCTGGGTGTTATGGTACACCAGTCATTGAAAGTAGGCATGCAGGTGCAGCAGGCAGTGAAAAAAGCGAATGGTATGTTAGCTTTCATAGCAAAAGGATTTGAGTACAGGAGCAGGGAGGTTCTACTTCAGTTGTACAGGGTCTTGGTGAGACCACACCTGGAGTATTGCGTACAGTTTTGGTCTCCAAATCTGAGGAAGGACATTATTGCCATAGAGGGAGTGCAGAGAAGGTTCACCAGACTGATTCCTGGGATGTCAGGACTGTCTTATGAAGAACGACTGGATAAACTCGGTTTATACTCTCTGGAATTTAGGAGATTGAGAGGGGATCTTATAGAAACTTACAAAATTCTTAAGGGGTTGGACAGGCTAGATGCAGGAAGATTGTTCCCGATGTTGGGGAAGTCCAGGACAAGGGGTCACAGCAGAAGGATAAGGGGGAAATCCTTTAAGACCGAGATGAGAAAGACTTTTTTCACACAGAGAGTGGTGAGTGTCTGGAACTCTCTGCCACAGAGGGTAGTTGAGGCCAGTTCATTGGCTTTATTTAAGAGTGAGTTGGATGTGGCCCTTGTGGCTAAGGGGATCAGAGGGTATGGAGAGAAGGCAGGTACGGGATACTGAGTTGGATGATCAGCCATGATCATATTGAATGGCGGTGCAGGCTCGAAGGGCTGAATGGCCTACTCCTGCACCTAATTTCTATGTTTCTATGTTTCTGTGCAGGTCACAGTGAGCATGGGAGTGGCACGAAGTTGCTGCCCAGAGACACCAGGACTAGAAATGTAGTGAAGGGCCAGGGAGATGAATGGAGCGGAGTTGAGAAGTTGTGCTCAATGACGGCTCTTTGCTGAGCTGCCCTTGAGATTATTTGGCCGTGTTATTGTTTATCTCAAGTTAATATCTGCTCTGTCCCCGGTCTGAACTTTCCTCCAATTACTCAGCATGAGATCTTAGAATACAATTTGTTTTAAATATTGCTGTTCTGTATAATTTGTAATGAAGATTTGGGGGTATTTATTCACATTTATCTTTTCCAGATAGTCCCTTCATCACCTGTTCGTATCCCGAGCAGCAGGCTGCATCAGATCAAACAGGTAAAGTGAACGTTGCCAGTACACTTCAACACCATTTCAAAGCCAAAAAGGTTCAGTCCTGGCAACAAGTCTTCAGTATCTCTCGTTTCCCTGATCCCTGACCAGTCTGAAGAAGGGTCTCGACCCGAAACGTCGCCTATCTCCTTCGCTCCTTAGATGCTGCTGCACCCGCTGAGTTTCTCCAGCTTTTTGTGTACCCTCGATTCTCCAGCATCTGCAGTTCCTTCTTTAACACTAAGTCTTCAGTCACATTTGGGTTCAGCATGTGAGCAGTCAACATCTACCAGAGTGTAGGAAGTAATTGCAGATGCTGGTTTACACTAAAGATAGACACAAAATGCCGGAGTAACTCAGCGGAACGGGCAGCATTAGGGCACTGTTCTGGTCAGTTGTCTCAATGTGTTGAAAGAAATAAATTCATTTATTCAAGGGATGAGGTTATTTGATTCCCAAGTGTTGTCCAGATCTGAGGTGCCCTGAGACAGTTGCTGATGTGTTGCTTCACATTTCTCTCAGACACAGTACAGTGTGGGATTTCCACATACAAGATAATGGGAGCCAGAGTTGACCACATGGCTGCAGGATCATGAGACTGGGCAATCTCACTCCATCGTCTAATGAGATTGTGGCTGACCTGATCATTGGTCTCAGCTCAACATTTCACCTGACCCCTTTCCCCATTGATTCTCCTGTAATACAACAATATGTGTCAACATTGAATATAATGACCTCCGTCTGGTCAGGGAGAGTGAGGAGATCATAGAGAGGAGCTACAGGGAAGCAGTCACTCCCAGACCACAGGAGGCAGACAAGTGGGTCACGGTTAGGAAGGGCAAGGGGCAGAGGCAGGGGCTAGAGAGTACCCCTGTGACTGTACAACTGGAAAATAGGTACTCGAGTTTGAGTACAATTGGAGGGGACAGTCTACCTGGGGGCAGCAACACCGGCCGGGTCTCCAGCACAGAGACCGGCCCTGATGCTCAGAAGGGTAACAAAAAGAGGAGGGCAATTGTAAAATGGGACTCTATAGTTAGGGGGTCGGATGGGCGATTCTGTGGACGCAGTCGGGAAACCCAGATGGTAGTTTGCCTCCCTGGTGCCAGGGTCTCGCACGTGTCGGAACGTGTCCAAAAGATTCTGAAAAGGGAGGGAGAGGAGCCTGATGTTGTGGTACACATAGGTACCAATCACAAAGGCAGAAAAAGAGATGAGGTCCTGAAGGGAGAATTTAGGGAGTTGGGGGGAAAGTTAAGGAGAAGGACCAAAAGGGTAACGATTTCGGGATTACTGCCTGTGCCGCGTGACAGTGATAGTAGGAATGGAATGAGGTGGAGGATGAATGCATGGCTGAGGGACTGGTGCAGTGGGCAGGGATTCAAGTTTCTTGATCACTGGGACCTCTTTTGGGGAAGGCATGATCTGTATGTAAAGGACGGGTTGGAGGGGACAGTCTTGAACCCGAGGGGGATCAATATCCTGGCAGGGAGATTTGCAAAGGCTACTGGGGAGACTTTAAACTAGAAAGGCTGGGGGGAGGGACTCGGGTAGAGGGGGCTAGGGGACAGGGTGTGGGGCAAGAGGCAGAGAAGGGAAGCACTCGGACCCAAAATGTAGGCGAGAAAGAGGAAAAAGATAATAGACAGAGAATAAGGGATGGTGGGTTTATAAAATGTGTATATTTTAATGCTAGGAGCATTGTAAGAAAGGTGGATGAACTTAGAGCCTGGATTGGCACCTGGAAATATGATGTTGTGGCAATCAGTGAAACATGGTTGCAGGACGGCTGTGATTGGAAACTAAATATTCCAGGATTTCGTTGCTTCAGGTGTGATAGAATTGGAGGGACCAGAGGTGGAGGTGTTGCATTGCTTGTCAGAGAGGATATTACAGCAGTGCTTTGGCAGGATAGATTAGAGGGCTCGTCTAGGGAGGCTATTTGGGTGGAACTGAGAAGTGGGAACGGTGTAGCAACACTTTTAGGGGTGTACTATAGACCGCCAAATGGGGAGCGAGAATTGGAAGAGCAAATATGTAAGGAGATAGCAGATATTAGTATAAGCACAAGGTAGTGATTGTGGGAGATTTCAATTTTCCAAAAATAGACTGGGAAACACATTCTGTAAATGGGCTGGATGGTTTGGAGTTTGTAAAATGTGTGCAGGATAGTTTTTTGCAGCAGTAGATAGAGGTACCGACCAGAGAAGGGGCAGTGCTGGACCTCCTGTTAGGAAATGAGGCAGGTCAGGTGACGGAGGTATGCGTTGGTGAGCACTTCGGGACCAGTGATCACAATACCATTAGTTTCAATATAATTATGGAGAGAGTCAGAACTGGACCTAGGGTGGAGATTTTTGATTGGAGAAAGGCTAACTTTGATGGAAGGCGTAAGGATTTAAAAGGAGTGAATTGGGACACTCTGTTTTATGGGAAGGATGTAGAAGAGAAATGGAGGACATTTAAAGGGGAAATTGTAAGAGTACAGAATCTTTATGTCCCTGTTAGGGTGAAAGGAAATAGTAAAAATTGGAACGAGCCATGTTTTTCAAGGGAAATTGGACACGTTTCGAAAAAAAGATATCTACAATCATTATAGGAGGTATGGAGCAAATGAGGTGCTAGAGGAGTATAAAGAATGTACAAAGAATCTTAAGAAAGAAATTAGGAAGGCTAAAAGAAGATATGAGGTTGCTTTGGCAAGAAAGGTGAAAGTAAATCCAAAGGGTTTCTACAGCAATATTAATAGCAAAAGGATAACGAGGGATGAAATTGGACCATTAGAGAGACAGAATGGACAGCTATCTGCAGAGCCAAAAGAGATGGGGGAGATATTGAACAATTTATTTTCTTCGGTATTCACCAAGGAGACGGATATTGAACTATGTGAAGTAAGGAAAAAAAGTAGAGTAGCTATGGAAACTATGAGAGTCAAAGAGGAGGAAGTACTGACACTTTTGAAAAATATAAAAGTGGATAAGTCTCCAGGTCCTGATAGGATATTCCCTAGGACATTGAGGGAGGTTAGTGTAGAAATAGCAGGAGCTATGACAGAAATATTTCAAATGTCATTAGAAACGGGAATAGTGCCGGAGGATTGGCGTATTGTGCATGTTGTTTCATTGTTTAAAAAGGGTTCAAAGAATAAACCTAGCAATTATAGACCTGTTAGTTTGACGTCAGTGGTGGGTAAATTAATGGAAAGGATACTTAGAGATAATATATATAAGCATCTGGATAAACAGGGTCTGATCAGGAACAGCCAACATGCATTTGTGCCTGGAAGGTCTTGTTTGACAAACCTTCTTGAATTTTTTGAAGCGGTTACTAGGGAAATTGATGAGGGTAAAGCAGTGGATGTTGTCTATATGGATTTCAGTAAGGCCTTTGACAAGGTTCCCCATGGAAGGTTGGTTAAGAAGGTTCAATCTTTGGGTGTTAATGGTGGAGTAGCAAGATGGATTCAACAGTGGCTGAATGGGAGATGTCAGAGAGTAATGGTGGATGGCTGTTTGTCAGGTTGGAAGCCGGTGACCAGTGGGGTGCCTCAGTGTCTGTGTTGGGTTCACTGTTGTTTGTCATGTACATCAATGATCTGGATGATGTGGTGGAAAATTGGATAAGTAAGTATGCAGATGACACTAAGATAGGTGGTGTTGTGGATAATGAAGTAGATTTTCAAAGTCTACAGAGAGATTTGGGCCATATGGAAAAGTGGGCTGAAAGATGGCAGATGGAGTTTAATGCTGATAAGTGTGAAGTGCTACATCTTGGCAGGACAAATCAAAATAGACGTACATGGTAAATGGTAGGGAATTGAGGAATGTTGTGGAACAGAGAGATCTAGGAATAACTGTGCATAGTTCCCTGAAGGTGGAATCGCATGTAGATGGGGTGGTAAAGAAAGCCTTTGGTGTGCTGGCCTTTATAAATCAGAGCATTGAATATAGGAGCAGGGAAGTAATGTTAAAATTGTACAAGGCATTGGTGAGACCAATTCTGGAGTATGGTGTACAATTTTGGTCGCCTAATTATAGGAAGGATGTCAACAAAATAGAGAGAGTGCAGAGGAGATTTACTAGAATGTTGCCTGGGATCCAGCAACTATGTTACAGAGAAAGATTGAACAAGTTAGGTCTTTATTCTTTGGAGCGCAGAAGGTTAAGGGGGGACTTGATTGAGGTCTTTAAAATGATGAAAGGGATAGACAGAGTTGACGTGGATAAGCTTTTCCCATTGAGGGTGGGGAAGATTCAAACAAGAGGGCATGACATGCGAATTAAGGGACGGAAGTTTAGGGGTAACGTCAGGGGGAACTTCTTTACTCATCCATGTACCTGTCTAAAATGTAGGTGGCTGTGTGGAATGTGCTTCCAGCAGAAGTGGTGGAGGCAGGATCGATTTTAAAATTTAAAAGTAAAGTGGATAGGTATATGGATATGGACGGGAAGGGAATGGAGGGGTATGGTCTGAGTGCAGGTAGATGGGACTAGGGGAAAACAAATGGTCGGCACGGACTGGAAGGGCCGAGAGGGCCTGTTTCCGTGCTGTAATTGTTATATGGTTATGTGTTTATAATAATGATTCAGACTGGCAATGTCAGAAGACAATTTTGCCCATCATGAAACATTGGTAGATGTGGGGTGGCATTTGTTGAATACCCCGACTCATTTGAAAGCCATAAATCGCCTTCATGTTAAATGTAGAGTTTGTCTGAAGCCAATTGACCTACAAACCTGTACTTTCTACAGTTGTCATTAAAACATAAAGATTATTATAAATTTAAAATGCTGTCCTTTCCAGCAGTCAGTCAGAGACCAACTGATTCGAGAGACAATGAATAAAACTGACTTTTGCAATGTTTGTTGATCGGATATTGAAAAATCTAGAATTAAATGTACTTGATGAAAATACTTCATGAGGTACCTGACCCATTGCAGAGAGTCCCTTCACATTTATCTATTTCCTGTAGCTCAGTGTGTTCAGATGTTGCTCTTCCCAGATAACAAAGGTATAGGTTCATAAAAAACCCTTCCTGACATGAGCATTCATGAGGTGGGAGGTCAGGCATCACAGGGCTGTTGTGGATGGTAGGAAGAGGGAGCAAGGTTTAAAAAAGGCCCTGAGGGACAATTATTTCACACACAAGATGTTGGGGATATGGAACGAGCTACCACAGGAGGTACTTAAAATAACAGCATTTTAGACAGGTACATGGATAGGAAAGATTTACAGGAATTATGGGCCAAACACAGGCAAGTGGGACTATCTCAGATTAGACATCTTGGTCAGCATGGATGAGTTGGGCCAAAGGGCTGATTTTGTGCTGTATAAATCTTGAGAGGTCAGAAAGCAGTAAAGATGCAGTAAATTGAAAGCAAAACATGCATTTTTAAGAATGTGTGGCTTGTTTATTTCAGAGACGCCACCCAAGCAAACAGTGTTTGTATTTCAAGGACCTCTATTTGAAAAAAAATGTATCCAGCTGGGGCCCTACATTTCCCTGTAGCAAGTGCAGCATTCCTAGTGACAAATATATAAAGCTCTTCATTGTAATAGAAGTTTTGTTTTGAGATGCAGAGTGGAAATGTGCCCTTTGGTCCACCGAGTCCACTCCGAACAACTAAATAGTTCTATGTTAAAGCGGAGCACCCGTAGTAAATCCACGTGGTCACAGGCAAACATGCAAACTCTACAGACAGAACCAATAGTGAGGGATGAACGCGGGTCTCTGGCGCTGTTAGGCAGCAACTCTACTGCTGCACCACTGTGAATCGCGATCCGTGAAGTCAAACTCAACTCAACCAATCTTTGGTTTCTTTTTTATACAGGAAGAAGGAATGGATCTCATGAACAGAGAAACAGCACACGAGAGGTAAGCCTGAAGAAAGGTGTTAAACATCTGTTAAATGCTGGAAAGTTTGTGTTGAGACGAAGGAAATTTCTGATATGTAGGCTGTGTGGTTGTTTGTGTCTGCGCTTGTTGACGGAGCCGTGTGCTTCATCCTGTTCCCAGCATGAGCTCCCTCATCTTCAGTCGTTGCTCAATACGGTTACTTGGTTATTGCATAAAGATGCTGAGGATTCCTGGTGAGTGTGTTTTTTTGAGTGAAGACAGACACAAAAAGCTGGAGTAACTCATCAGGTCAGACAGCATCTCTGGAGAAAAGGAATAGGTGACTTTGCAGGTCGAGGCCCTTCTTCTGACTGAGAGTCAGGGGAAAGGGGAACAAGAGATATAGATGGTACTTATGACAAATGAATGGAAGAAATACAAAAAGCAACAATAATCAAGAAAAGTTTGAGCCCACAATGGTCCATTGTTGGCTGTGGGATTGGTAATAACGAGCGATATAGACAGAACTCAACAGCACAACAGTGAAACTAGTACGACGACTAGGATGGGGAAGGAATGGAGAGAGAGGGAATGCAAGAGTTACTTGACGTTAGATAAATCAATATACCACTGGGTTGTAAGCTGCCCAAGTGAAATATGAGGGGAAAACAAATGGTCGGCACGGACTGGAAGGGCCGAGAGGGCCTGTTTCCGTGCTGTAATTGTTATATGGCTATATGGTTATGCTTTGAGTGAATTATTTTTCACCTTTTGTTCCCCTTGAATGCTTGTGGTAATTACTTTAAATCCCCACCTGGGCTTTTGACACTGTGCCAAGGAAATAGTTCCTTCCTGTTTACTCTATCTAGGCTTCTCACAATGTTGTAAATCTCCTTCTGTATCCTCTTTCTTTCTTTTAAAATCTTTTTATTAGTTTTTTTCAAAAGCAAAAACAAGACAACAAAAAAATAATGATAAACACAATGATATTGATACATAGGGATCAGGGTTACATTAATAACAGGTATAACCTAAATATGGGTCCAGTGTCAAAATACACATTGAATATAGACCTCCCGGTCGGTCTCTATGTAAATATAGTTAAATGTTTAAAAGATAACTTATATGTATAAAAACAAAAAGATAAAAAGAAAAAAGAGAAAAAAACATAAAAACAAAACCCCCCCCTTAAAAAAAAAGCAAAACAGAATCTGGGCTGCAAAGAATTTCAACAATTTAAGTCCCTGTTTGTCGTCAAGTCCGTTCCACCATATAAAGGTAAAATAATTATTATAACAGTTGTCGAGGGGACAGTTTATGTTGTGTAAAAGTGTTGAATAAATCTTCCCCAAGTCCTATCAAAGTTAACCATGGGTTCAACAATGTCACTCCTAATGTTTTCTAAATTTAAACATGATATCGTTTCAGAGTACCAATGGAGTGTGGTTTGAGGATTATAGTCTTTCCATTTAAATAAAATAGATCTGGCAATTAATGTGGTAAAAGCAATCAGCCGATGGGCAGAACAGGACAGATGAATAGAATCTAACATTGGTAGCCCAAAAATTGCAGTAATAGGATGAGGTTGTAAATCAATAGTATCAAACATTTATTTCCAATATTTTTCCAAAAGTGGGCAAGACCAAAACATATGAGTCAATGAGGCCACCTTAGAATTACATTTGTCACAGGTAGGATTTACATGACCATAAAAACGAGCTAACTTATCTTTTGACATATGAGCTCTCTGAACCACCTTGAATTGTATCAAAGCGTGTCATTGAGGAAGTATTGAAGAATCCTCTCCCATTTCTCTTTCTATATAACCATATAACATATAACAATTACAGCACGGAAACAGGCCCTCTCGGCCCTTCCAGTCCGTGCCGACCATTTGTTTTCCCCTAGTCCCATCTACCTGCACTCAGACCATACCCCTCCATTCCCTTCACGTCCATATACCTATCCACTTTACTCTTAAATGTTAAAATCGATCCTGCCTCCACCACTTCTGCTGGAAGCTCATTCCACACAGCCACCTGAGTAAAGAAGTTCCCCCTCATGTTACCCCGAAACGTCTGTCCCTTAATTCTCATGTCATGCCCTCTTGTTTGAATCTTCCCTACCCTCAATGGGAAAAACGTATCCACGTCAACTCTGTCTATCCCTTTCATCATTTTAAAGACCTCAATCAAGTCCCCCCTTAACCTTCTGCGCTCCAAAGAATAAAGACCTAACTTGTTCAACCTTTCTCTGTTACATAGTTGCTGGAACCCTGGCAACATTCTAGTAAAATCTCCTCTGTACTCTCTCTATTTTGTTGACATCCTTCCTATAACTAGGCGACCAAAATTGTACACCATACTCCAGAATTGGTCTTACCAATGCCTTGTACAATTTTAACATGACTTCCCTACTCCTTTATTCAATGCTCTGATTTATAAAGGCCAGCACACCAAAGGCTTTCTTTACCACCCTATCTACATACGATTCCACCTTCAGGGAACTATGCACAGTTATTCCTAGATCCCTCTGTTCCACAGCATTCCTCAATTCCCTACCATATACCATGTACGTCCTATTTTGATTTGTCCTGCCAAGATGTAGCACTTCACACTTATCAGCATTAAACTCCATCTGCCATCTTTCAGCCCACTTTTCCAAATGGCCCAAATCTCTCTGTAGACTTTGAAAATCTACTTCATTATCCACAACACCACCTATCTTAGTATCATCTGCATACTTACTTATCCAATTTTCCACCCCATCATCCAGATCATTGATGTACATGACAAACAACAGTGGACCCAACACAGATCCCTGAGGCACCCCACTGGTCACCGGCTTCCAACCTGACAAACAGCCATCCACCATTACTCTCTGACATCTCCCATTCAGCCACTGTTGAATCCATCTTGCTACTCCGCCATTAACACCCAAAGATTGAACCTTCTTAACCAACCTTTCGATAGAGAAATTTGAAGTTCTCTTTCCCAGTCATTCTTAATTTTATCAAATGTATCTTTTTTTAATTTCAAAATCAACTCATAAATAGTAGTCATTAAGCCCTTCTGATAAGGGTTCAAATGTAATTTTTTTTCCAAGATTTCGGTTTGATATGGTAACGGAAAAAAGGGTAGAATAGCCCTCAAAAAAAGTCTTAATTTTTAAATATCTAAAGAAATGTGAGTCAGGGAGATTATTTATTGGAGAGTTGTTCAAAAGACATAAAACATCCATCCAAAAACAAATCACGAAAAGCTACTAATCCCTTCCTCTTCCATATCAGAAAGGCTTGATCAGTACTAGAAGGTTGAAAGAAAAAATTAGATATGATAGGACTCGATAAGATAAAATCATTCAATCCAAAAAATGTACGAATTTGAAACCATGTTCGGAATGTATGCCAGCAGCGTGTTAGTTTTTTCTACTTTTTAAATATCTTTAGTGTGTTTTTAATGTATGTTTTTAATGTTTCTTTGCGTGTCTTGTGGGGGGGCGGTGTGGGGGAGGTAAGGGGGAAACAGTTTTGGTCTCACTCCTCCTCTCGGGGCTTCAGCGGCGGGCGCAGCGCGGACTCTTGACGGGGAGCGGGCGAGCCCTCGCCGGAGGGGAGCACTCCGTTCGCTGGCCCACGGCAGCCGGAAGCCGCCGTCCGCAGCCTGGGATCCCTCGTTGGGGACCCAGGAGGAGAAGAGCTCCGACCATTGGCCTGCGACCAACTTTTACCGCGGGCGTGGCGGGGACTTGCCATCAGGAGCGGGGTCCCTCGCCGGGGCTCCCTGGAGGGAAGCGGTGCTTCTGGCGGCAGCGCGGCGGAAACTTTAAATCTTCGACCGCCGGCCTGCGGCCTACACCAACCTGAAGCCGTGGTCTCCGGTGGGGAGGCACCATTTCAGGATTTACCTGGACTTACCTTGTCTGCACATCTGGGCGCCCGCAGCGTCGGCTGCTGAGGGTTGAGGTCCCGACCACGGGGGAAAATGGAGGAGGACTGGCCAAATGTTGTGCCTTCCACCACAGTGATGAATGCTGTGGTGGATGTTTATGTTAAATTCTTATTGTGTTTTTGTGTGTTCTTTTTCATTGTACCGCTGCTGGCAAATTCATTTCACTTGCACTTTATGTGCAAGTGACGAATAAATCTGATTTATTGATTGATTATTATTGTGTTAAGTCGTATATTTATTCAATCTCGTAATTGTAAAAGGTAACGAGGCTCCTGGAATAGAAGCCAATGATAGCCCTTGCATAGAATCACGTTCAAGATTTATCCATCCTGGGCATTGGGTATCTTCTAAATCTTTTGTCCAAAACGTTAGATAACGAGCATTAACTGCCCAATAGTAGAATCTAAGGTTCGGCAGTGCTAAACCAACTTTTTTTTAAATTTCTGTAAATATTTTTTACTTAGTCTGAAATTTTTATTCTGCCATATATATGAAGACATTTTGGAGTCAATAATATCAAAGAAAGATTTAGCAATAAAAATTGGTATCGTCTGAAATAAATACAAAAATTTAGCTAAGATAAACATTTTAATAGCATTGATTCGGCCTATTAAAGATAAGGACATTGGTGACAATTTAGTGAACTGTTGTTTGATATGGTCAATTAGAGGCGTAAAATTGCCTTTAAATAAATCCTTCTGTTTCTTGGTAATCTTAATGCCTAAATAAGTAAACATTCGGTAGTCAATCTAATTGGAAACTGTCCATAATTCAAAACTTGATTGTTTAATGGAAAAAGCTCACTCTTACTAAGATTTAGTTTATAACCAGAAAAACTACTAAATTGATTAAGTAGAGCTTCTATTGCTGCAATAGATTTCTCAGGGTTAGAGAGGAATAATAACAGATCATCTGCATAAAGAGATAGCTTATGTGTCTTATTCCCACGGACAATACCAAAAATATTAGGGGATTCCCTAATGGCGGTGGCCAAAGGTTCCAAAGCGATATGAAACAGTAAAGGACTTAAAGGACAGCCCTGTCTAGTACCTCGAAAGAGCCTGAAAAAAAGGGATCTCTGATTATTGGTAAGTACAGAAGCCTGAGGTATATGATATGTCAGCTTGATCCAATAAATAAATTTTGGACCAATCTTAAAATTTTCAAGTGTATTGAATAAGTATTCCCATTGTACTCTATCAAACGCCTTCTCAGCATCAAGTGAAATGACACATTCTGAAATGTTATTTGACGCTGTATATACTATATTCATTAATCTCCTAACGTTAAAGTATGAGTAATGATTCAGAGGCCCACAGGAGCCGTTGGAAGAGAAGCAGGGGGAGGAGCGACACCCGACCGGTAAGCTTTAAAATCAAGCGCGGGGCTTGTTTTTTCAGAGGCCCACAGGAGCCGTTGGAAGAGAAGGAGGGGGAGGAGCGACACCCGACCGGTAAGCTTTAAAATCAAGCGCGGGGCTTGTTTTTTCAGAGGCCCACAGGAGCCGTTGGAAGAGAAGGAGGGGGAGGAGCGACACCCGACCGGTAAGCTTTAAAATCAAGCGCGGGGCTTGTTTTTTTCAGAGGCCCACAGGAAAAGTTGGAAGAGAAGGAGGGGGTGGAGCGACACCCGACCGGTAAGCTTTAAAATCAAGCACGGGGCTTGTTTTATCAGAGGCCCACAGGAGCCGTTGGAAGAGAAGGAGGGGGAGGAGCGACACCCGACCGGTAAGCTTTAAAATCGAGCGCGGGGCTTGTTTTTTCAGAGGCCCACAGGAGCCGTTGGAAGAGAAGGAGGGGGAGGAGCGACACCCGACCGGTAAGCTTTACAATCAAGCGCGGGGCTTGTTTTTACCGAAATCCATAACATTCCATTTGGAGAAGTGGGTTTTTTTGAGGAAGCTGCTGATTGGTGGGAAGTGGACTAGGGAAAGCAGCTGATTTACAGTCAGATTTCAGCAGTTTGTAGTGATTTTATATTGTGTTGATATTGTATCCTGTGTAAGGAGGGAGTATGAAGGCAAGGGCAGTGTACTGTTCTGGATGTCAGATGTGGGAGGTCAGGGAATCTGATAGACCTCCAGACGTCCACATCTGCGCCAGGTGTGTCGAGATGGGGTTCCTAAAGGATCGTGTTAGGAACCTGGAGCAGCAGCTCGATGACCTCCGTCTGGTCAGGGAGAGTGAGGAGGTCATAGAGAGGAGCTACAAATAGGTAGTCACTCCCAGACCACAGGAGGCAGACAAGTGGGTCACGGTTAGGAAGGGCAAGGGGCAGAGGCAGGGGCTAGAGAGTACCCCTGTGCCCGTACACCTGGAAAATAGGTACTCGGGTTTGAGTACGATTGGAGGGGACAGCCTAGCTGGGGCAGCAACAGCGGCCGGGCCTCCGGCACAGAGACCGGCCCTGATGCTCAGAAGGGTAGCAAAAAGAGAAGGGCAATTGTAATAGGGGACTCTATAGTTAGGGGGTCGGATAGGCGATTCTGTGGACGCAGTCGGGAGACCCGGATGGTAGTTTTGCCTCCCTGGTGCCAGGGTCTCGCATGTGTCAGAACGTGTCCAAAAGATTCTGATAAGGGAGGGCGAGGAGCCTGATGTTGTGGTACACATAGGTACCAATGACATAGGCAGAAAAAGTGACGAGGTCCTGAAGGGAGAATTTAGGGAGTTGGGGGGAAAGTTAAGGAGAAGGACCAAAAGGGTAACGATTTCAGGATTACTGCCTGTGCCGCGTGACAGTGAGAGTAGGAATGAAATGAGGTGGAGAATAAATGCGTGGCTGAGGGACTGGTGCAGTGGGCAGGGATTCAAGTTTCTTGATCACTGGGACCTCTTTTGGGGAAGGCATGATCTGTACGCAAAGGACGGGTTGCACTTGAACCCGAGGGGGACCAATATCCTGGCAGGGAGATTTGCAAAGGCTACTGGGGAGACTTTAAACTAGAAAGGCTGGGGGGAGGGACTCAGGTAGAGGGGGCTAGGGGACAGGGTGTGGGGCAAGAGGCAGAGAAGGGAAGCACTCGGACCCAAAATGTAGGCGGGAAAGATGAAAAAGATAATAGACAGAGAATAAAGCATGGTGGGTTTATAAAATGTGTATATTTTAATGCTAGGAGCACTGTAAGTAAGGTGGTGAACTTAGAGCCTGGATTGACACCTGGAAATATGATGTTGTGGCAATCAGTGAAACATGGTTGCAGGAGGGCTGTGATTGGAAACTAAATATTCCAGGATTTCGTTGCGCCAGGTGTGATAGAATTGGAGGGACCAGAGGTGGAGGTGTTGCATTGCTTGTCAGAGAGGATATTACAGCAGTGCTTTGGCAGGATAGATTAGAGGGCTCGTCTAGGGAGGCTATTTTGGGTGGAACTGAGAAGTGGGAACGGTGTTGCAACACTTTTAGGGGTGTACTATAGACCGCCAAATGGGGAGCGAGAATTGGAAGAGCAAATATGTAAGGAGATAGCAGATATTAGTAGTAAGCACAAGGTAGTGATTGTGGGAGATTTTCAATTTTTCAAAAATAGACTGGGAAACACATTCTGTAAATGGGGCTGGATGGTTTGGAGTTTGTAAAATGTGTGCAGGATAGTTTTTTGCAGCAGTACATAGAGGTATCGACCAGAGAAGGGGCAGTGCTGGACCTCCTGTTAGGAAATGAGGCAGGACAGGTGACAGAGGTATGCGTTGGTGAGCACTTCGGGACCAGTGATCACAATACCATTAGTTTCAATATAATTATGGAGCGAGTCAGAACTGGACCTAGAGTGGAGATTTTTGATTGGAGAAAGGCTAACTTTGAGGGAATGCGTAAGGATTTTAAAGGAGTGAATTGGGACACTTTGTTTCATGGGAAGGATGTAGAAGAGAGATGGAGGACATTTAAAGGGGAAATTGTAAGAGTACAGAATCTTTATGTCCCTGTTAGGTTGAAAGGAAATAGTAAAAATTGGAAAGAGCCATGGTTTTCAAGGGAAATTGGACACGTTTCAAAAAAAGAGAGATATCTACAATAATTTTAGGAGGCATGGAGTAAATGAGATGCTAGAGGAGTATAAAGAATGTAAAAAGAATCTTAAGAAAGAAATTAGGAAGGCTAAAAGAAGATATGAGGTTGCTTTGGCAAGAAAGGTGAAAGTAAATCCAAAGGGTTTCTACAACTATATTAATAGCAAAAGGATAACGAGGGATAAAATTGGACCATTAGAAAACCAGAATGGACAGCTATCTGCAGAGCCAAAAGAGATGGGGGAGATATTGAACAATTTCTTTTCTTCGGTATTCACTAAGGAGAAGGATATTGAACTCTGTGAGGTAAGGGAAAAAAGTAGAGTAGCTATGGAAACTATGAGATTCAAAGAGGAGGAAGTACTGACACTTTTGAAAAATATAAAAGTGGATAAGTCTCCAGGTCCTGACAGGATATTCCCTAGGACATTGAGGGAAGTTAGTGTAGAAATAGCAGGAGCTATGACAGAAATATTTCAAATGTCATTAGAAACGGGAATAGTGCCGGAGGATCGGCGTACTGCGCATGTTGTTCCATTGTTTAAAAAGAGTTCAAAGAATAAACCTAGCAATTATAGACCTATTAGTTTGACGTCAGTGGTGGGCAAATTAATGGAAAGGATACTTAGAGATAATATATATAAGCATCTGGATAAACAGGGTCTGATCAGGAACAGTCAACATGGATTGTGCCTGGAAGGTCATGTTTGACAAACCTTCTTGAATTTTTTGAAGCGGTAACTAGGGAAATTGATGAGGTAAAGCAGTGGATGTTGTCTATATGGATTTCAGTAAGGCCTTTGACAAGGTTCCCCATGGAAGGTTGGTTCAGAAGGTTCAATCTTTGGGTGTTAATGGCAGAGTAGCAAGATGGATTCAACAGTGGCTGAATGGGAGATGTCAGAGAGTAATGGTGGAGGGCTGTTTGTCAGGTTGGAAGCCGGTGACCAGTGGGGTGCCTCAGGGATCTGTGTTGGCTCCACTGTTGTTTGTCATGTACATCAATGATCTGGATGATGGGGTGGAAAATTGGATAAGTAAGTATGCAGATGATACTAAGATAGGTGGTGTTGTGGATAATGAAGTAGATTTTCAAAGTCTACAGAGAGATTTGCGCCATTTGGAAAAGTGGGCTGAAAGATGGCAGATGGAGTTTAATGCTGATAAGTGTGAAGTGCTACATCTTGGCAGGACAAATCAAGATAGGACATACATGGTAAATGGTAGGGAATTGAGGAATGCTGTGGAACAGAGGGATCTAGGAATAACTGTGCATAGTTCCCTGAAGGTGGAATCGTATGTAGATAGGGTGGTAAAGAAAGCCTTTGGTGTGCTGGCCTTTATAAATCAGAGCATTGAATATAGGAGTAGGGAAGTAATGTTAAAATTGTACAAGGCATTGGTAAGACCAATTCTGGAGTATGGTGTACAATTTTGGTCGCCTAATTATAGGAAGGATGTCAACAAAATAGAGAGAGTACAAAGGAGATTTACTAGAATGTTGCCAGGGTTCCAGCAAACTATGTTACAGAGAAAGGTTGAACAAGTTAGGTCTTTATTCTTTGGAGCGCAGAAGGTTAAGGGGGGACTTGATTGAGGTCTTTAAAATGATGAAAGGGATAGACAGAGTTGACGTGGATACGTTTTTCCCATTGAGGGTAGGGAAGATTCAAACAAGAGGGCATGACATGAGAATTAAGGGACAGAAGTTTAGGGGTAACGTGAGGGGGAACTTCTTTACTCAGAGGGTGGTGGCTGTGTGGAATGACCTTCCAGCAGAAGTGGTGGAGGCAGGATCGATTTTAACATTTAAAAGTAAAGTGGATAGGTATATGGACGTGAAGGGAATGGAGGGGTATGGTCTGAGTGCAGGTAGATGGGACTAGGGGAAAACAAATGGTCGGCACGGACTGGAAGGGCCGAGAGGGCCTGTTTCCGTGCTGTAATTGTTATATGGTTATATGGATTTTTAATAAAACATGTCTAATCTTCAGAAATAATTTGTGTTAAAATATTTTTCAACTTATAGCTAATATTTTGGAAAGAATTTTGGAATCTACATTTAACAGTGATATAGGTCTATATGATGTCACCAGTAGGATTATTTCTTATGAATTAAGGAAATAAATGCTTCATAAAAGGATTTTGGTAATCTATTCATTAAAAAGGCTTATTTAAAAACCTTGCCTATAACCATATAACCATATAACAATTACAGCACGGAAATAGGCCCTCTCGGCCCTTCCAGTCCGTGCCGACCATTTGATTTCCCCTAGTCCCATCTACCTGCACTCAGACCATACCCCTCCATTCCCTTCCCGAGCATATACCTATCCACTTTACTTTTAAATGTTAAAATCAATCCTGCCTCCACCACTTCTGCTGGTAGCTCATTCCACACAGCCACCACCCTCTGAGTAAAGTAGTTCCCCCTCACGTTACCGCTAAACTTCTGTCCCTTAATTCTCATGTCATGCCCTCTTGTTTGAATCTTCCCTACCCTCAATGGGAAAAGCTTATCCACGTCAACTCTGTCTATCCCTTTCATCATTTTAAAGACCTCACTCAAGTCCCCCCTTAACCCTCTGCGCTCCAAAGAATAAAGACCTAACTTGTTCAATCTTTCTCTGTAACATAGTTGCTGAAACCCAGGCAACATTCTAGTAAATCTCCTCTGCATAGCCAGGGAGACAGTAAACTTGAGAAGTACTTTAAAAATTCCACTGTAAACCCATCTAAACCAGGAGCTTTACCAGAATTCATCGAAAGGATTGCTTTCTGTATTTCTTCCTCTGTGATGGGTTCATCTAACAACAGAGACTCATTATGTTGTAAATTTGGCACGTTCAGTTTCTTTAAAAACCCATGCATTATATTGGAATCAGTAGGAAATTCTGATTGGTATAGGGAGGTATAAAATTCCTGAAAGGATTTATTAATTTCATCATGGTCTACAGTCAATGTACCATCCCGTTTACTCATTTTAGTAATCTGACGTTTGGCTGCCACAGCTTTCAACTGATTGGCGAGTAATTTACCAGATTTATCGCCATGTATCTAAAATTGACTTCTGGTTTTAAGTAACTGATTCTCAATCGGTGATACTAATAATAAATCATGTCTCAATTGAAGTTCAACTCTATTCTTATAGAGCTCCAGACCAGGAGCTTTTGAATATTTTTTATCAATTTCTTTAATCTCATCAGCCAATATACGTATTTCATTTTGAGTTTGTTTTTTCTCAAAGTCTACAGAGAGATTTGGGCCATTTGGAAAAGTGGGCTGAAAGATGGCAGATGGAGTTTAATGCTGATAAGTGTGAAGTGCTACATCTTGGCAGGACAAATCAAAATAGGACGTACATGGTAAATAGTAGGGAATTGAGGAATGCTGTGGAACAGAGGGATCTAGGAATAACTGTGCATAGTTCCCTGAAGGTGGAATCGCATGTAGATAGAGTGGTAAAGAAAGCCTTTGGTGTGCTGGCCTTTATAAATCAGAGCATTGAATATAGGAGTAGGGAAGTAATGTTAAAATTGTACAAGGCATTGGTAAGACCAATTCTGGAGTATGGTGTACAATTTTAGTCGCCTAGTTATAGGAAGGATGTCAACAAAATAGAGAGAGTACAGAGGAGATTTACTAGAATGTTGCCAGGGTTCCAGCAACTATGTTACAGAGAAAGGTTGAACAAGTTAGGTCTTTATTCTTTGGAGCGCAGAAGGTTAAGGGGTGACTTGATTGAGGTCTTTAAAATGATGAAAGGGATAGACAGAGTTGACGTGGATAAGCTTTTCCCATTGAGGGTAGGGAAGATTCAAACAAGAGGGCATGACATGAGAATTAAGGGACAGAAGTTTAGGGGTAACATTAGGGGGAACTTCTTTTCTCAGGCTGTGTGGAATGAGCTTCCAGCAGAGGTGGTGGAGGCAGGATCGATTTTAACATTTAAAAGTAAAGTGGATAGGTATATGGACGTGAAGGGAATGGAGGGGTATGGTCTGAGTGCAGGTAGATGGGACTAGGGGAAAACAAATGGTCGGCACGGACTGGAAGGGCCGAGAGGGCCTGTCTCCGTGCTGTAATTGTTATATGGTTATATGGTTTTTTAACCCCGCGGAGCATGAAATAATTTGTCCACGAATATATGCCTTAAAAGCATCCCAGACTACACCATTGGATATTTTTTCAGTAGAATTTGTTAAGAAGAAAAAAGCAATCTGATCTTTAATAAAATTAACAAAATTTAGATCTTGAAGCAAAGTAGCAAAGTGGTATTAAATCGTTCAGATCGGTGTTCAGATCGGGTGATTGACTTGGCCACTCAAGAATTTACAATTTTTTAGCTTTGAAAAACTCCTTTGTTGCTTTAGCAGCATGTTTTGGATCATTGGCTTGCTGTAGAATGAACCGCTGCCCAAGGCATTTGAGGCATTTGTTTGAACTTGAGCAGATAGATGTGTCTATACACATCAGAATTCATTTTGCTACTACCATCAGCAGCTGTATCATCAATGAAGGTAAGTGAGCCAGTACCTTCAGCAGCCATACATGCCCAGGCCATAACACCCCCACCACCGTGTTTCACAGATGAGATGGTATGCTTTGGATCTTGGGCAGTTCCTTCTCTCCTCCATACTTTGCTCTTGCCATCACTCTGACATGTTAATCTTCATCTCATCTGTTCACAAGACCATTTTTCAGAATTGTGGTTACTCTTTTAAGTAGTTCTTGGCAAACTGTAACCCGGCCATCCTATTTTTGCGGCTAACCAGTGGTTTGCATCTTGCAGCGTACACTCTATATTCCTGTTCATGAAGTCTTCTGCGGACAGTGGTAATTGACAAATCCACACCTGACTCCTGAAGAGTGTTTCTGATCCGTCGCATAGGTGTTTGGGAATTTTTCTTTATTAGAGAGAGAATTCTTCTGTCATCAACTGTGGAGGTGTTCCTTGGCCTGCCAATCCCTTTGTGCAGCTCACCAGTGCTCTCTTCTTAATGATGTTTCAAACAATTGATTTTGGCAAGCCTAAGGTTTGGCTGATGTCTCTAACAGTTTTATTCTTGTTTCTCAGTCTTATAACGGCTTCTTTGACTTCCAATGACACTAGTTTGGTCCTCATGTTGATATAGAATCACAGAAAATAGGTGCAGGAGTAGGCCATTCGGCCCTTTGAGCCTGCACCGCCATTCAATATGATCATGGCTGATCATCCAACTCAGTATCCTGTACCTGCCTTCTCTCCATACCTCCTGATCCCTTTAGCCACAAGGGCCACATCTAACTCCCTCTTAAATATAGCCAATGAACTGGCCTCTACCTTCTGTGGCAGAGAATTCCACAGACTCACCACTCTCTGTGTGAAAAAAGATCTTCTCATCTCGGTCCTAAAAGACATAGAAACATAGAAATTAGGTGCAGGAGCAGGCCATTCGGCCCTTCGAGCCTGCACCGCCATTCAATATGATCATGGCTGATCATCCAACTCAATATCCTGTACCTGCCTTCTCTCCATACCCTCTGATCCCTTCAGCCACAAGGGCCACATCCAACTCCCTCTTAAATATGGCCAACGAACTGGCCTCAACTACCTTCTGTGGCAGAGAATTCCACAGACTTCCCCCTTATCCTTAATATACAGCAATAAAAGTTTCCAAAGGTGATGGAAAGACTGGAGGAAAGACTAAGTGCTAGTCTTAACTTATACCTGCATTAAGGAGGCAATTAAACACACCTGAGCAATTACAAACACTTGTGAAGCCATGTGTCCCAAACATTATGGTGCCCTGAAATGTGGGGACCATAGTGTTTGGGACACAGCAATGTCATGTAAATGAAAGTAGTCATGTTTGGTATTTTGTTGCATATCCTTTGCATGCAATGACTGCTGAAGTCTGCGATTCATGGACATCACCAGTTGCAGGGTGTCTTCTCTGGTGATGCTCTGCCAGGCCTGTATTGCAGCCATCTTTAGCTTGTGCTTGTTTTGGGGGCTAGTCCCCTTCAGTTTTCTCTTCAGCATATAAAAGGCATGCTCAATTGGGTTCAGATCGGCTGACAACACCATACACAAAATTAAGGATCCCTGTACACAGAAATTGAAGAGTGATCCAATAGTAATAGAATATATCTTCCAGGAATATTATAAAGAATTATAATTACACAAACCTCTACAGAGATGGGGAATCAATGAGGACTTTTTTAAGTACAATAGATCTGCCCTGTATTGGAGAGACACAAAATAAAATAATCACAGCAGAAATATCACTGGAGGAGATACGGAAGACGATTGGTAGGATGAAAACAAACAAGGCCCCAGGCAGCGACGGTTTCCCTATACAATGGCATAAAATATTTCTGAATGAGCTGAACCCACTTCTTCTGAGAACCTTCTGAGAACTGGATTATCAAAGAAGGCAAGACACCCCCGTCATGGAAAGAGGCAATTATAACATTAATCCCAAAAGAGAACAAAGACAAGGAAAATTGTACCAACTACAATTCTAAATGTGGACTATAAATTATATTCTTCAATTATCTCCAAACGATTTGAAAAGTTCATGCCAGATTTATTTGATGAAGACCAGGCTGGTTTCATAATAGGCAGACAAACACAGGACAGTATTCAAAGAACCCTACATATAATACACAAGATTCAAAAGGAAAGTACGCGCGCTGTCCGGATAAGCTTAGATGCGGAAAAGGCTTTCAATAGGGTTAATTGGGAATTCTTGACTTCCGGTGGCTGCTATGAAGCAGTGAAGACAGCTGCACAGAGCTCTGCTCCCGACAAATCGTGTTTAAAGTCGGTTTCTATGCCAGGATCAACTTAAAAACTCTTGCCGGGATTGCTGAACGTCGTGGGTACTGACGTCATCAGACGGTGCAGGTGGAATCGGGATTTAAAACGATTTTACCGGTAAAAATCGGATGAAAAAGGGAAGAGGTCAGAGAGGACCCAAGAAGACTACAATCAGTCTCCAGCTCCAAAAAGCTCTGGATGAGCTTGAAACGACTCCTGAATCCACTTTTGAAAGTTTGGAAGAGGAGCTGGAGTCTCAACAACCAACAGTCGAAATGGCTGCAAGAGCTGAAACAAAAGAGTTAAAAGAAAGGGAGAAAGAAATGAAAAGCTGGGAAGAAACGGTAAGAGTTACTATTACTAAAGACATGACTAAAGATCTTCAGAAGCAATTTGCTAAAATGAATTCTACAATGCAGAATAATCTTTCTACAATGGAGGATAATCTCTAAGAAAATCGACACTAGCTGTGGAGAATTAAAGGAACTTTACGTTTCCCTGAACCAGCAGTTCAAAGATTTGGAGTCGAGGACTGCTAAGGAATTTGAAAGAATGCAGAGAGATTATAACAATAAACATGACTCCCTGCTGAAGCAATTAACAAAGGCGGAAAAATTGATGGAAGAGATGGACGGTGAAATGGGCCAGGAAATAACTGGTTTGAAAAAAGAACACGACGCGAATTGGGAGCTGACGAATAAACTGAATGAGAAATGTCAAGATTTGGAAGCCAGGTCAAGGAGGCAGAATTTGAGAGTAATAGGAGTTAAAGAGGGGGCAGTGGATGGCTCTCAAATGTGTGATTTTATCACTAATTTACTTAAAGATGTTTTCAAACTGCCAGAAAAACCAAAGATAGATGTGGCTCATCGTGTTGGTCGCTTCCAAAGAGGAGCAAATGCTCCACCACGTTAAATTATCATAAAGTTCTTAGACATTTCGACTTTGGAAAATTGATTAAAGAAGATACCCTATGAAGAAAATCTTACATTTGCTGATAATATTGTTAGATTTTACAGAGACTACCCTCGGGAAATACTGGCAAAAAGACGCCAGTTTAAAAGTGCAAGCAGTATTTTACAAGGACATTCTGAAGTTCGTTACGGCGTCATCTACCCAGCTAAAATGTTAATTACGTACAGTGCTAAGCAACGGTCATTCACGGATCCGGATTCAGCTTGCAAATATGCCCAGGAGATTTAAAATAAAATTCAAGGAAAAACGGAATAATAAGACATACGCCTGCTGAACTTGTTTTTTTGTTTCAAACAAGACACTAGAATTGTTCACACGGTTCTCAGACAGACTTATCTGGCAAGAATGTGTTTTTTTAATAACACCTAACTTCATCTTGAACTGAAACACTGAAGCTCAACAGATGGAATGTTCATGGTCGCAGGCTCTGCGCCAAGTTTTTCAGCCCTGATAATTATTAGACTGTTCTTTTTTGAATTTAAAACAGTTTTGATGGTCTGCCTTTGTCTCAGTACTATATGATCTATTATTTACATATACTGCATATAACTAACTAATTAACTATATATACGCAATAAACTTAATTAACGCTAAAGGTTTAATGTATTATACTAACATGACTAACTATATAGTAGGAAGGATGGGGGAGGTTAGACAGATATTCTAAATACTAATTATGAATTAACTAACATACAGGCTAATGAAAAGTGTGATTACTGACCAGGTACTTTAACCCATAATAACTCTATTTTATTTTATTTTAAATCTTCTAGCTTTTCTTTTATTTTATTTAAAATTTTTTAGCTATTAATCGAACTGACATAATTTTCGTTATAAGTGGAGGAAACCGACTAACATTGGATGATACTTTATTATGGGGGCAAAGCCTAGTGCATAATTCCATCGACGGAGGTCAATTTAAAATTAATCTTAGCCACCACAGGTGGCGCTTTTGTAAGATATCACTTTTTTGATAACTTACATTCACTTTTTTTGTTTATTCACTATTATGAGTTGTATGATTTAACAATCTTTATGAACACTTCATTTTATGTTTTTCTCTTTCCCTTAATTATGTTTAATAGTGTCAGGAGATGTAAAACTAGTGCAGAAATTATGAAGGACAACCCTGGACTCGGGTTTTCGAGGTACTTGGCTGCATCACATGAATCATACATTCTGGTAATAATAGCCAATGCAAGATAATAGTCGAATAAACACCGGAGGTCTCACTTTCTGTAGTTGTAACATTAGAGGTGCGAATGAGCCAATTAAGAGGGGTAATTTTCTGGCACAATTAAAATCATTAAACATGGATATTGCTTTCCTACAAGAAACACATTTGAAACAACAAACTCAGATCAGATTAAGGGCAAACTGGATAGGTCAAACTTACTACTCCGCATTCACTTCTAAAGCAAGAGGCACGGCCATTATAATTTGGAAAGGTATACCATATCTGATAAAGAGGGAAGATACGTTATAGTCACGGGAGAAATTTATAATACACCATTTTTAAATATTTATGCGCCTAATTTTGATAACCCCTAATTCTTTAAGAAAATAGTAAATATAATTGCAGAGCATAATTATCAAAATATAATAATGGGGGGAGATTTTAATTGTGTTATAGATCCATATTTAGATAAATCAATAAAGGTAGGGAAGCGTCTTGTTAAAACTAAGACCTGTGAATTTTTAAATATATAAAAAATAATAACATAACTGATGTTTGGAGAATAGCAAACCCAATTGGAAGGGAATATTCGTTTTACTCATCGGTTCATAAAACTTATTCACGAATTGACTATTTCTTATTGGATACAAAATTAATCCCGTATACGACTAAACCATCATACCATAATAGTATTATTTCCGATCATTCACCACTGACTTTTATACTTAAAATCGAGGGAATCCGGGTATAAAACCTTTTTGGAGATTCAACGCACAAATATTAAATAACCCGCAGGGTTATGAGTATATAAAATAACAAACAAAAAATGTTTCGAGATAAATGAGACGCCGGGTATTTCTGTATCGCTATTATGGGAAACCTTTAAGGCATACATTCGTAATGCTGTAATCTCTTATCAAAGTTTTCAAAATAAATAAAATAAAAGAGAACTTCAGAGGATTGAACAGGCAATAAAATTACTAGAACTGGACATCGCAAGTGACCCAACCATAGATAAACATAATAAGATAACCTTATTGAAATATCAACTCAATAGAATATTATCGGCAAGAGTAATAAGACTATTCCAAATTACAAAACAGGCACACTTCGAATTTGGGGATAAGCCACATAAATTATTAGCGAGGCAACTGAAGCAACAAGAAAAGGAAAATACTATCACTAAAATTAAATCTGATAAGGGTGAGCTTCTAACACTACCAAAGGATATTAATAAAAGGTTTCCCCAATTTTATCATAATTTATACACAACTAAAATAAATACAGATGATAGTAAAATTACATTTTTTTTAGATAATTGCAACCTCCCTAAATTGGATAGTTTAGAACAAGAGGAATTAGGAGCACGGATTACTAGTGAAGAAATAAAACAAATAATAAACTCATTGAAAAATGAAAAGACCCCAGGACCAGATGGTTTTAGCAATGAATTTTATAAACAATTTCAGGAGTCAATTGTACCAAGATTACTCAACTTATATACGCAGGCTTATACCGAAAATAAACTACCAGAAACTTTAGCAGAATCAACAATGACGCTTATACCAAAAAAAGATAAAGACTTAGAGGAACCAGGTTCTTACAGAGCTATATCAATTCTAAATACGGATCAGAAAATCTTAGCAAAGATTCTAGCAAGAAGACTGAATAATTATATTAACAAATTGGTAAACCCGGATCAAACGGGATTTATACCCAAAAGACAATCATTTAATAACTTGAGAAGGCTTTTCAATATAATGTACTCTCACAAAGAGGACATTGAAGATATTTCAGTCGTTACGTTGGATGCAGAGAAGACATTTGATCAGGTAGAAATGCAGTATTTATATAAGGTACTCCAGAAATTTAATACGGGAGAGAATTTTATTAGATGGGTTAAACTACTTTATGATAAACCTACGGCAAGAATATTAACTAATAATATGTTATCTCCAAAACTTTATTTATCAAGGGGTAATAGGAAGGGTTGTGCCTTGTCACCATTGCTACTTGCCCTTATGATAGAACCGCTGGCTGAAAGGATTAGAAATCATCCGAATATTCACCGATATAATACTAAGGACTCAAAGAATAAAATTTCATTATATGCTGATGATATTCTTTTATATATTACTAATACACAAACGAGTATCCCCACCTTATTAACACTAATTGAAGAGTTTGGTTCTTTTTCAGGATATAGAATAAATTGGAATAAAAGCAAAATTATGTATTTGAAACCACAGGATGCAAGACACTTATTAAAATTCCCTTTCAAAATTGCAACAGAAAAATTCAAGTATTGGATATTCAACATTTAGTGCCAATTTTATGCCACTATTATATAAACTGAATGTTATGATTAAATTTTGGAAAAGGCTACCGCTCTCATTGATAGGTAGAATTAACGCTATAAAAATGACTTTCTTACCACAATTAATATATTTGTTTCAAGCAACCCCAATATATATTCCAAAATATGTTTTCAAAAAACTAGATTCTAATATCACTCATTTTATATGGGATTATAGAGCACACAGAATTCAACGAAAGCATCCGTGTAAACCTAAAGAAGTTGGGGGTTTATCATTACCTAACTTTACGTATTACTACTGGGCAGTGCATATGAAGAACATAATGTACTGGTTGGATAGTTCTACTCACCAGTCAGAGTGGATAAGAATGGAGAAAGAGGAGTGTTTCCCGTACGATATAGGAACGATCTTGTTCTCACCGATAAAATTGAATAGTATAATATATAAGAAGAACTGAATTATTTACAATACTATAAGAATTTGGAAACAAATAAAATTATCCTTGAAATTAAATAATCTATCAGTACTAACCCCAATATTGAACAATCCTGCATTCAAACCATCTCTTATCAACAAAACATATAAACAATGGGATAGACTGGGGATTAGGAAAGTAGGAGATATGTATGAATTGGGCAAATTGTTATAATTTCAACAATTAAAATCAAAATTTAAACTGAATGATAATCAATATTTTAAATATATACAGATATGTGACTTTATGAAGAAATATATACATAGATTTTAAACTATATTTTTAGACCCTTTAGAAGAAGCAATGAATATTAAGGCTGATTCACAAAAACTAATATCATATTTTTATTAAAGTATATTAAATAGAGAATTACCCTCATCAGAGGCACTAAGAGAAGATTGGGAACATGAAATAATGATAAAGATTCTGAAAGATAGATGGGAAAAGTATCTGATGAACACACATAAATGTTCCATTAATGCAAGACATAATTTAATTCAATTTAAATTATTACGTGGACTATATTATTCAAAAACGAGGTTGAATAAATTCTACCCAGACGTCTCTCCTAGATGCGATAAATGTTTGTTTCAAAATGCCAATATAACACATTCATTTGTAGGATGTATAAAATTGAATAAATTTTGGAGCGATATAACTATATAACCATATAAAGATATATTTTATATATTTACAAAGCTCTTCAAGTCAAGAATAGAACCTAATACGGAATGGATTATATTTGGAATAATAGTAGAAGATATCAATTTAAACAAAGGCCAAAAAGTATTCTTTAATTATGGGTTAATTATTGGAAAGAAATTGATACTTAAATTTTAGAAAAATACAGCTATACCAACTATTAAAATGTGGATTAGAAATATGACGGACATAGCACACCTTGAAGAAATGAGACTCCGCCTAATAGATAAATATGACCAATTCTTAAGGAGTTGGTCCCCTTTCATCGACTTTTTGGAATCATGTGATGCAGCAGTACTGTAAAGATGACTGATTTCAGGTCCGGTCGTGGATAGATTTACATCTCCGAACAAAGATTTGAAAATTTATTTTTTAAGGATCTTTTTCTCCTATTTCTACTTCCTACTTTTTCTTTTCTTATATACACACTTCACGTTTTTCCATTTTCTACTATCTATTTTTCGTCTTTTTCTTCTCTCTATTTTTTGTCTTTTTTTACTTCCTTTTCAAAAACATAAAACTAGAGGTTGTACATAGAATATATTACGTTAAGACATATTTGTTTTGTCATAAGACTGTATTGTTTTGTACTGTATTAATTTCTAACAAAATAAATAAATAAACAACAACAAAAAACACAAAAATTGGGAATTCTTACATCAAACACTAGAAAGATTTGGCTTTACCAAAGATTCAATTCAAGTTATTAAAGCAATTTACCAGCAACCTACTGCAAGAGTAAAGGTGAAAGGGTCCTTAACTGAGAGATTTGTGTTGGGAAGAGGAACGAGACAGGGATGTTGTCTTAGCCCAACCCTGTTTGCTATTTATATTGAACCATTAGCTCAAGCGATTCGTCAAGATAGGGAAATGAGGGGAGTAACTATAAGAGACAGAGAACATAAAATTGGCCTTTTTGCAGATGCCGTAATGATGTATCTCACGGAAATATACACCTCCTTTCCAACGATGATGTGGATAATAGAGAAATTGAATTTTTATGCTGGATATAAAGTGAATATTTAAAAAACTCAAACCCTCCTATTTAATTGTGCTCCTCCAGAAGAAATCAAGCAAAAGTATAATATTAAATGAGATTCAAAATCAATCAAATACCTAGGGCTACATATAACAAATAATATTTCAATGTTGTATGGGGCCAATTATAATCACATCAACCAAAACATTAGAAAGGATATAGAAAGATGGTCCACCTATCCAATGGATTTTAGTACACTACACTCCAGCTGCCAAAGGACAGAGGTGGAATGGCACGTCCAAATTATAGAATATATTTCTATGCAGCCCAACTTCGACCACTAATTAATTGGTGTGAGGACAGCTATATAGCTTAATGGAAAGAGATTGAGACATACATCCCTGACTTCCACTTCCAAACACTCTTGGGAGAAAAAGCGCTTCCTGGACAAATCAGGAGTATAATCGATCCAATAACGATATTTAACCATATAACCATATAACCATATAATAATTACAGCACGGAAACAGGCCCTCTCGGCCCTTCCAGTCCGTGCCGACCATTTGTTTTCCCCTAGTCCCATCTACCTGCACTCAGACCATACCCCTCTATTCCCTTCACGTCCATATACCTATCCACTTTACTCTTAAATGTTAAAATCGATCCTGCCTTCACCACTTCTGCTGGAAGCTCATTCCACACAGCCACCACACTCTGAGTAAAGAAGTTCCCCCTCACGTTACCCCGAAACCTCTGTCCCTTAATTCTCATGTCATGCCCTCTTGTTTGAATCTTCCCTACCCTCAATGGGAAAAACGTATCCACGTCAACTCTGTCTATCCCTTTCATCATTTTAAAGACCTCAATCAAGTCCTCCCTTAACCTTCTGCGCTCCAAAGAATAAAGACCTAACTTGTTCAACCTTTCTCTGTAACATAGTTGCTGGAACCCTGGCAACATTCTAGTAAATCTCCTCTGTACTCTCTCTATTTTGTTGACATCCTTCCTATAACTAGGCGACCAAAATTGTACACCATACTCCAGAATTGGTCTTACCAATGCCTTGTACAATTTTAACATTACTTCCCTACTCCTATATTCAATGCTCTGATTTATAAAGGCCAGCACACCATTTACTTTAGCAACCTGGTTCACTCTTTCCAGCCAACTTAAACTGAATAAAGGACAAAAAGTTTTAAGATGTATAGCTCTGGATAGTGAATTTAAACCAGGGATGTATGACTCAACATTTAAAGAGTGGATATAAAAAGGAATGACTGCATTGTGTACTGTTACTGAAAATGGAGACCTAAGACCTACGTTTTCAAGATTTGAAGGATAGATTTGCTCTTCGGAACCAAGACATGTTTAGATACCTCCAACTGAGAGATTATTACAATAAAAAAGTAAAAAGGGGGGCACTAGAAGAAAATAATCCAGTGGTAGAAGTGATAGTTACTGCGTATCATCAAAAAATATCAAGGATTATTTCTAAACTTTACCATAGTTACTTGGTTAAAATCCTACTCACAGTTAGCAGAAAGGCCATTACAAGAAACTGTCTTGCAGCAGACACACCCAGACTTAGACAATGGTTAGACATAGTACAGGAAATATTTGGAGAAAATTACATATTCTCTAACAGTCAAAGAAGACGAGTTAACAGAAGATGGGAAAAATGGATTAGGTATAGAAATAGACATCAACACTCTATAATTTTATTGACAATAATGTAAGTTATTGGAAAATGTTTTAATAAGAAAATAGTTGTGTATACTACATCATTAATTGTAAACTGAACCCCCTGCTGCGCTGATGTGCATTTCACTGCATTGTTCTATGTTTCGTTGTTATATTTGTGTTTTATTTGTGTATACATAAAAGCAATAAAGATTAAAGTGAAAAAAAAAAACGGGTGATTGGCCACTTAAGAATTGAGAATTTTTTAGCTTTGAAAACTCATTTGTTGTTTTAAGCAGCATGTTGGCATCTTGAGCCGTTGGAAGAGGAGGAGGGGGAGGAGCGACACCCGACCGGTAAGCTTTAAAATCCAGCGCGGGGCTTGTTTTTTCAGAGGCCCACAGGAGCTGTTGGAAGAGGAGGAGGGGGAGGAGCGACACCCGACCGGTAAGCTTTAAAATCCAGCGCGGGGCTTGTTTTTTCAGAGGCCCACAGGAGCCGTTGGAAGAGGAGGAGGGGGAGGAGCGACACCCGACCGGTAAGCTTTAAAATCCAGCGTGGGGCTTGTTTTTTCAGAGGCCCACAGGAGCCATTGGAAGAGGAGGAGGGGGAGGAGCGACACCCGACCGGTAAGCTTTAAAATCCAGCGCGGGGCTTGTTTTTTCAGAGGCTTTACCGAAATCCACAACATTCCATTTGGAGAAGTGGGTTTTTTTTTTGAGGAAACCGCTGATTGGTGGGAAGTGGACTAGGGTAAGCAGCTGATTGGTGGGAAGTGGACTAGGGAAAGCAGCTGATTGGCAGTCAGATTCCAGCAGTTTGTTGTGTACTTTGTATTGTGTTGCTATTGTATCCTGTGTAAGGGGGGCAGTATGAAGGCCAGGGCAGTGTACTGTTCTGGATGTCAGATGTGGGAGGTCAGGGAATCTGATAACCCTCCAGACGTCCACATCTGCGCCAGGTGTGTCCAGTGACTCCAACTCTCCCGCTTTTGGCGGGAGATCGCCCGCTGAAAGGCCATTTTAGCAAAATCTCCCGCTTGAGATATAATTTCTCTCGCCCGAGCAGGAGAAATTAAATCTCAAGCGGGAGAGCGGGAGATTTTGCGAAAATGGCCTTTCAGCGGGCGATCTCCCGCCGAAAGCGGGAGAGTTGGAGTCACTGTGTGTCGCGATGGGGCTCCTAAAGGACTGTGTTAGGAACCTGGAGCAGCAGCTCGTTGACCTCCGTCTCCTCAGGGAGAGTGAGGAGGTAATAGAGAGGAGCTACAGGGAGGTAGTCACTCCCAGACCACAGGAGGCAGACAAGTGGGTCACGGTTAGGAAGGGCAAGGGACAGAGGCAGGGGCTAGAGAGTACCCCTGTGACCGTACACCTGGAAAATAGGTACTCGGGTTTGAGTACGATTGGAGGGGACAGCCTAGCTGGGGGCAGCAACAGCGGCCGGGCCTCCGGCACAGAGACCGGCCCTGATGCTCAGAAGGGTAGCAAAAAGAGGAGGGCAATTGTAATAGGGGACTCTATAGTTAGGGGGTCGGATAGGCGATTCTGTAGACGCAGTCGGGAGACCCGGATGGTAGTTTGCCTCCCTGATGCCAGGGTCTCGCATGTGTCAGAACGTGTCCAAAAGATTCTGATAAGGGAGGGAGAGGAGCCTGATGTTGTGGTACACATAGGTACCAATGACATAGGCAGAAAAAGTGACGAGGTCCTGAAGGGAGAATTTAGGGAGTTGGGGGGAAAGTTAAGGAGAAGGACCAAAAGGGTAACGATTTCAGGATTACTGCCTGTGCCGCGTGACAGTGATAGTAGGAATGAAATGAGGTGGAGTGGCTGAGGGACTGGTGCAGTGGGCAGGGATTCAAGTTTCTTGATCACTGGGACCTCTTTTGGGGAAGGCATGATCTGTACACAAAGGACGGGTTGCACTTGAACCCGAGGGGGACCAATATCCTGGCAGGGAGATTTGCAAAGGCTACTGGGGAGACTTTAAACTAGAAAGGCTGGGGGGAGGGACTCGGGTAGAGGGGGCTAAGGGTCAGGGTGTGGGGCAAGAGGCAGAGAAGGGAATCACTCGGATCCAAAATGTAGGCGAGAAAGATGAAAAAAGATAATAGACAGAGAATAAGGGATGGTGGGTTTCTAAAATGTGTATAATTTAATGCTAGGAGCATTGTAAGTAAGGTGGATGAACTTAGAGCCTGGATTGACACCTGGAAATATGATGTTGTGGCAATCAGTGAAACATGGTTGCAGGAGGGCTGTGATTGGAAACTAAATATTCCAGGATTTCGTTGCTTCAGGTGTCATAGAATTGGAGGGACCAGAGGGGGAGATGTTGCATTGCTTGTCAGAGAAGATATTACAGCAGTGCTTTGGCAGGATAGATTAGAGGGCTCGTCTAGGGAGGCTATTTGGGTGGAACTGAGAAGTGGGAACGGTGTAGCAACACGTTTAGGGGTGTATTATAGACCGCCAAATGGGGAGCGAGAATTGGAAGAGCAAATATGTAAGGAGATAGCAGATATTAGTAGTAAGCACAAGGTAGTGATTGTGGGAGATTTCAATTTTCCAAAAATAGACTGGGAAATACATTCTGTAAATGGGCTGGATGGTTTGGAGTTTGTAAAATGTGTGCAGGATAGTTTTTTGCAGCAGTACATAGAGGTATCAACCAGAGAAGGGGCAGTGCTGGACCTCCTGTTAGGAAATGAGGCAGGTCATGTGACGGAGGTATGCATTGGTGAGCACTTCGGAACCAGTGATCACAATACCATTAGTTTCAATATAATTATGGAGAGAGTCAGAACTGGACCTAGGGCGGAGATTTTTGATTGGAGAAAGGCTAAATTTGAGGGAATGCGTAAGGATTTTAAAGGAGTGACTTGGGACACTTTGTTTCATGGGAAGGATGTAGAAGAGAAATGGAGGACATTTAAAGGGGAAATTGTAAGAGTACAGAATCTTTATGTCCCTGTTAGGTTGAAAGGAAACAGTAAAAATTGGAAAGAGCCATGGTTTTCAAGGGAAATTGGACACTTGTTTCGAAAAAAGAGAGATATCTACAATAATTATAGGAGGCATGGAGTAAATGAGGTGCTAGAGGAGTATAAAGAATGTAAAAAGAATCGTAAGATAGAAATTAGGAAGGCTAAAAGAAGACATGAGGTTGCTTTGGCAAGAAAGGTGAAAGTAAACCCAAAGGGTTTCTACAGCTATATTAATAGCAAAAGGATAATGAGGGATACAATTGGACCATTAGAGAACCAGAATGGACAGCTATCTGCAGAGCCAAAAGAGATGGGGGTGATATTGAACAATTTCTTTTCTTCGGTATTCACCAAGGAGAAGGATATTGAACTCTGTGAGTTAAGGGGAAAAAGTAGAGTAGCTACTTTTGAAAAATATAAAAGTGGATAAGTCTCCAGGTGCTGACAGGATATTCCCTAGGACATTGAGGGAAGTTAGTGTAGAAATAGCAGGAGCTATGACAGAAATATTTCAAATGTCATTAGAAACAGGAATAGTGCCGGAGGATTGGCGTACTGCGCATGTTGTTCCATTGTTTAAAAAGGGTTCAAAGAATAAACCTAGCAATTATAGACCTATTAGTTTGACGTCAGTGGTGGGCAAATTAATGGAAAGGATACTTAGAGATAATATATATAAGCATCTGGATAAACAGGGTCTGATCAGGAACAGTCAACATGGATTTGTGCCTGGAAGGTCATGTTTGACAAACCTTCTTGAATTTTTTGAAGCGGTTACTAGGGAAATTGATGAGGGTAAAGCAGTGGATGTTGTCTATATGGATTTCAGTAAGGCCTTTGACAAGGTTCCCCATGGAAGGTTGGTTAAGAAGGTTCAATCTTTGGGTGTTAATGGCGGAGTAGCAAGATGGATTCAACAGTGGCTGAATGGGAGATGTCAGAGAGTAATGGTGGATGGCTGTTTGTCAGGTTGGAAGCCGGTGACCAGTGGGGTGCCTCAGGGATCTGTGTTGGGTCCACTGTTGTTTGTCATGTACATCAATGATCTGGATGATGGGGTGGAAAATTGGATAAGTAAGTATGCAGATGATACTAAGATAGGTGGTGTTGTGGATAATGAAGTAGATTTTCAAAGTCTACAGAGAGATTTGGGCCATTTGGAAAAGTGGGCTGAATAGATGGCAGATGGAGTTTAATGCTGATAAGTGTGAAGTGCTACATCTTGGCAGGACAAATCAAAATAGGACGTACATGGTAAATGGTAGGGAATTGAGGAATGCTGTGGAACAGAGGGATCTAGGAATAACTGTGCATAGTTCCCTGAAGGTGGAATCGCATGTAGATAGGGTGGTAAAGAAAGCCTTTGGTGTGCTGGCCTTTATAAATCAGAGCATTGAATATAGGAGTAGGGAAGTAACGTTAAAATTGTACAAGGCTTTGGTAAGACCAATTCTGGAGTATGGTGTACAATTTTGGTCGCCTAGTTATAGGAAGGATGTCAACAAAATAGAGAGAATACAGAGGAGATTTACTAGAATGTTGCCAGGGTTCCAGCAACTATGTTACAGAAAAAGGTTGAACAAGTTAGGTCTTTATTCTTTGGAGCGCAGAAGGTTAAGGGGGGACTTGATTGAGGTCTTTAAAATGATGAAAGGGATAGACAGAGTTGACGTGGATACGTTTTTCCCATTGAGGGTAGGGTAGATTCAAACAAGAGGGCATGACATGAGAATTAAGGGACAGAAGTTTCGGGGTAACGTGAGGGGGAACTTCTTTACTCAGAGGGTGGTGGCTGTGTGGAATGAGCTTCCAGCAGAAGTGGTGGAGGCAGGATCGATTTTAACATTTAAGAGTAAAGTGCATAGGTATATGGACGTGAAGGGAATGGAGGGGTATGGTCTGAGTGCAGGTAGATGGGACTAGGGGAAAACAAATGGTCGGCACGGACTGGAAGGGCCGAGAGGGCCTGTTTCCGTGCTGTAATTGTTATATGGTTATGTTTGGGATCATGGTCTTGCTGTAGAATGAACCGCCAGCCAATGAATTTTGAGGCATTTGTTTGAACTTCAGCAGATAGAATGTGTCTTATTCACTTGATAATTCATTATGCTACAACCATCAGCAGTTGTATCAACAATGAAGATAAGTGAGCCAGTACCTTCAGCAGCCATACATGCTCAGGCCATAACGCCCCCACCACCGTGTATCACAGATGAAGTGGTATGCTTTGTATCTTGGGCAGTTCCTTCTCTCCTCCATACTTTGCTCTTGCCATCATTCTGATATGTTAAATCTTCATCTCATTTGTCCACCCAACTGTAACCTGGCCATCCTATTTTTGCGGCTAACCAGTGGTTTGCATCTAGCAGTGTAACCTCTGTATTTCTGTTCATGAAGTCTTCTGAGTGGATTTGTCATTGACAAATCCACACCTGACTCCTGAAGAGTGTTTCTGATCTGTCGGACAGGTGTTTGGGGATTTTTCTTTATTATAGAGAGAATTCTTCTGTCATCAGCTGTGGAGGTCTTCCTTGGCCTGCCAGTTCCTTTGCGATTAGTAAGCTCAACAGTGCTCTCTTTCTTCTTAATGATGTTCCAAACAGTTGATTTTGGTAATCCAAATGTCTCTAAGTTTTATTCTTGTTTCTCAGTCTCATAATGGCTTCTTTGACTTTCATTGGCACAATTTTGGCCCCCATGTTGATACAGCAATAAAAGTTTGTAAAGGTGATTGGAGGAAAGACTAGTTGCTGAGAGCTCTCTTATACCTGAATTAAGGAGGCAATTAAACACACCTGAGCAATTACAAACACCTGTGATGCCATGTGTCCCAAACATTATGGTGCCCTGAAATGGGGGGGGGGGGGGGGGGGGGGGGGACTATGTATAAACACACCCTTTAATAAAATCTGACTATGTGCACTTTAACAACATGTGATATTTTTATATTACAAATCTCAAATTGTGTAGTACAGAGGCAAATAAATAAATGATGGGTCTTTCTCCCAAACATTATGCAGGGCACTGTGGATAGATATCTGAACTGGCAAGATGGGAGAATATGAACCATGTGCAGGCAGATGGGCGAGTTATGTTTGCATCATGGTCGACCAGCGGACTTTTTCTTGTGCTTTGTGGTGCTGTTCGACTCTATATAAATCAGTAATATATATTGTGTAAGCCAGGCACCGGGTCCTGGGGTGAGTGCCCCTGGCACAGAAACCTCCATCCACATTATCACAGCCATATTCTGATCCAATTTGTTACTTTCCCTGGTGTGATTTATTTTGGTTAACATCTATCATTTTCCACCTCTGGATATTCCATCCAGTCCAATTTATTTTGAAAAATAGTTGATCCATTTCGAGTCAATTGCTTGAACATTACTTATTTCTTGTTCTCTAAGATTGCCTCTGATCTCACTTGCTTCACTCTGCCTCTAACCCGACTTTGAAATGACTAAAAATGTTTAACAAAGGCAAGGACAATCTTGTGAATGATTTTTAAGTGTATGTGTTGACTCTGGGCTTGCTTTTTGAACAGGGGAGTGCAAGCCGCAATGCAGATGAGCGTGTCATGGGAAGAGAGCTTGAACCTGGTGAGTGACTGTCAGTGGGTGAAATGCTCCAATTATTCATGCTCTTGAAGATTTGCTGCACCTGTAATTACATCCAATGCTCTGGCACTGATACATTCCTTGAATTGTCTGCATATGCCCGAGTCATGCATTTATTACTGTTCCTCTTCAATTAATGTTTTGGGTTGTGAGTTCTAATTTAACAGTAATCAGATAAGTAGGAGTCACTTCTCACTCTAAATCCTGGGAATGAACTCCTTTCAGTTTCATCGAGCATGCAGCTTTGAGTAATATTATTGAAATGGTTCACAAACCCCAAAATAATTTAAAGCACCGAATGATTGGGGATTTGGTCAGCCACTGAGATAGATAGGTATGCTGTACTGCACTGAAAGTTCAGGCATCTAACTGTTTACTGTATTGTCACGTGTACAGAGGTACAATGAAAAAAAATTGTTGCATGCCATCTGCTAAAAGACGATACGTCATCACAATCAAGCCACTATAGGATAAAGGGCATAACATTTGGTGTAAGATAAAGTCTGATTAAAGATAGTTCTAAGTTCTCCAATCAGTTAGATGGGAGGTCAGGACTACTCTCTAGTTGGTGAGGGGACGGTTCAGTTGTCTGGTAACAGCTGGGAAGAAACTGTCCCTGAATCTGGAAGTATGAGTTTTCAAACTTCTGCACATCTTGCTTGATGGGAGAGGGGAGTGGCCAGGATGAAACTCGTCCTTGGTTCTGTTGGTGACCTTGCCGAGGCAGCGGGAAGTGTAGATGGAACTGAAAGTCTCAATTTGTAGACAACTATTGTAGCAAACCTTTAACTATAATCAGCCCACCACATTCATGCTAACATTTCTGCCCATCTACACTATCAGCATTGTCCATATCCTTCTCTGACTTCATTTTTTAATGTTTTCCTAAATGCCTCTTGAGAGTACTGATTGTATCTAATTTCACAATCTCTTCTGGCAGCAAGTTTCAGATATCAACCACTCTGTGTAAGAAGTCCTCATATAATTTAAAAAACGCCTCATTTTAATCCGTCATCTTATTTCTGATACTCCTACCATGAGAAAATGACTTGGACTCTGCTTACATTCTTCTAATAAATTCTTCTCTCAGCTAATACTCGGCCTTTTTCACTCCATTCCTGCCTTTCCAATCTCTCTAATTAAGAGGCGAGAGTAATTAAATCCTCCAATCTTTACAGGACAATATCCTGGTGATCTTCCTGCACTGTCTGCAGCACATTCACGTCCTACCTATAGAGATGTCAGAATTACATGCAATATTGCAAGTATGCTCTAACCAGTATGTTGAAAAGTTGCAACTTGATGTTCCAACTCTTAAATGCCCCACTTATAAAAGCAAGCATGCCACATGCCCTCTTCCTCAGTAACGCAGCGTGTGTTGCCACTTACAATTGTCTGCGGGCCAAAGAGATGGGTTCTGTGCTGTATATCTCAGACTTAGACTTTAGGTCTCTTTGTTCATCAATATTCCTTTGTGTCCGACCATTTACTGTATATCTCCCACTTGACTTCCCAAAATGCCTCGTGTTTAAATGTCTTTCAGACATTAGTATAAATGTACAACATTTGTGATCATGCAAGTTTTTCCTTCAGCTGCAATGGGTGTTCTTTGAATGAGAGAATCATACAGCATGGGAACAGGCCATTGTACCCAATGTTTCCAGCATCCAGCCTATGGTCCATAGTCACCTATACCACTCATCTACGTGCTGCATAAACATTGTCAGTGACCCAGCTTCCACCACCATTGGCAGTGCCGCCTTGATGGTGATTGCAACAGCAGTTTTCTCTTTAGAAGTTTTTAGCACAGACAATGAAAGAGGAAGAACGATTCTAAGGGGAGTAAGAGGCAACGGTGGCTGACAAGGGAAGTTAGGGACAGTATAAAACTAAAAGAAAAGGTGTATAACATAGTAAAGAGTAGCGAGAAGCCAGAGGATTGGGAAACTTTCAAAGGACATCAGAAGGTAACTCAAAGGGCAATATACGAGGTGAAAAGATGAAGTACAAAGGTAAGCTTGTCAAGAATATAAAGAAGGATAGTAAAAGCTTCTTTAGGTATGTTAAGCAAAAAAAGATAGTAACGACAAATGGGGTCCCTTGAAGGCCGAAACAGGTGAAATTATTATGGGTAACAAGGAAATGGCAGAAGAGTTGAACAGGTACTCTGTTTGTGTCTTCCTTAGTGAAGACAGAACCAATCTGCCAGATGTACTGGAGGACAGATGATCTAGGGAGATAAAGGATCTGAATGAAATTTGCATTAGGCGAGAAATAGTATTGGATAGACTGATGGGACTGAAGACTAATAAATCCCCAGGGCCTGATGATCTGCATCCCAGGGTACTCAAGGGTACTCAAGGCTCTGGAAATTGTAAACGCATTGGTGATCGTTTTCCAATGTTCCATAGATTCAGGACCTTATCCTTTGATAAAGTCTTGCACAGGAGATTAGTGGTCAAAATTAGAGCACATAATAAATGATCAACCAGAAATATCTCGCTCTTTATTATGGGAAACATTTAAAGCATATCTTCGAGGAATTATGATTTCTTCACAAGCATTCCATAATAAGAAGATTCGGAAGGAACAACAGGACTTAGAAAGGGAGATTAAACAATTAGATATACAGAATGCAACAAAATCAGATATAATAATACATAATAAAATTGTAGCATTGAAGTATAAATTAAATAAAATATATACTGATCAAGTTTTAAAATACTACCAACATACTAAACAATTGTTGTTTGAATTTGGAGACAAACCACAAAAACTATTGGCTCGACAATTAAGGAAAATTGAAGCTGAAAAAATTATACATAGGATTAAATCACAAAACGGTGAATTATTAATACAACCCAAGGATATTAATGAAAGATTTATGCAATATTATAAAAATTTGTATACTGGTAACACAACAGTAAATAAAACAGAAATAGATGCCTTTTTAAATGTATGTAACTTAAAAGAATTAGATTTACAAAATAGAGAACTATTAAATGCCGATATTTCAATAAAAGAAATCCAAGAATCTATTAAATCTTTAAAAAATGGTAAAACTCCAGGACCAGATGGTATAGGCTCGGAATTTTATAAAATTTTTCATGACCAAATGGTCCCATATTTAAAATCATTATATGAACAGATATATACACAAGAGAAATTACCAGATACATTGAACGAATCTATTATAACACTTATACCCAAAATAAATAAAGATTTGGATGACCCAGGATCATATAGAGCAATTGCTTTATTAAATACGGATCAAAAAATTTTAACAAAGATTCTTGCACAAAGATTAAGCAAAATTGTTAACGAATTAATTCATCCTGATCAAACAGGATTTATACCTAAAAGATATTCTTCATATAATCTAAGACGGTTATTTAATATCATATATTCGAAAAGAAGTGATAAAAAAGACTTAATAGTCATCTCGTTGGATGCAGAAAAAGCTTTTGACCAGGTGGAATGGCCTTATCTATTTTCGGTGATGGAAGCCTTTAAGCTTGGTGATAAGTTTACTACTTGGATTAAATTATTATATGCAAACCCAACAGCTAGAATAATAACAAACCATATGTTATCAACTAAGTTTAGTTTATCTCGAGGTTGTAGACAAGGCTGTCCTTTATCACCATTACTGTTTGCGTTAGCAATCGAACCTCTTGCTCAAAGGGTAAGATTGCACCCAGAAATATATGGATATGATACTAAAGATACTAAGAATAAAATCTCGTTATATGCGGACGATATATTACTTTATATTACTAAACCGGAAATAAGTATCCGTAATTTGTTAAAACTAATAACGGAATTTGGTTTAATTTCAGGATACAGTATCAATTGGAATAAAAGTGAACTTATGCCAATAACCATGAATAACTTACAGATATTACAACAATTTCCTTTTAAGATAACAAATGAAAATATTAAATATCTTGGTATTTTTGTTACAAAAAGATTTGACTCTTTATTTAAGTCTAATTTCCCGTTATTATTGAATAAATTAAATAAAAATATCTTATACTGGAAAAGCTTACCTATCTCAATGTTAGGTAAAATAAACGCAATAAAAATGATTTTCCTCCCACAATTATTATATTTATTTCAATCAATCCCGATATATCTCTCTAAAAAATTTTTTTTAAAAAGTAGATTCAATAGTCACTAACTTTATCTGGGATTATAAGAATCATAGAATAAATAAAAAACATTTATGTAAAGCTAAAATAAACGGGGGTTTAGCTTTACCAAATTTTATGTTTTATTATTGGGCAGTTAATATTAAAAATATGAATTTCTGGTTAGAAGAAACAGATAATAAACCAAATTGGTTAAAAATGGAAAGAGAAGACTGTTTTCCATTTGAAATTAGCTCTATAATATTTGCTAATATTAATGTACCTAAGAAAATTTATAGTGAAAATTTGATAATAGAAAGTGGAATACGTATTTGGAAACAAATAAAGAAAACACTAAAACTAAAATTTATACCGCTAGGTCTTACAATTGCCAACAATTTTACGTTTAAACCGTCAACGATGGATAAGGCTTTTATACAATGGAAAAATAAAGGAATTTTAAATATAGGGGATCTTTATAAGGAAAATTATTTTCTTTCATTTCAAGAATTACAACAAACCTACGGGCTTCATAATAATGAATATTTCAGATATTTACAAATCAGAAACTATATCTCTGCAAATACACAAGAACTTAGAAATAGAAAGAGTGAAATTTTAGATGAATGCTTGAATAAACATCCAAATACAGAAAAAATGATATCATACATTTACAATATTTTGTTGGAAAGTGATATTCCATCATCGGAAATACATAGACAGCGTTGGGAAAATGAATTAAGTCAAATAATAAGCCCAGAAATATGGGAAGAAAGCTTACAACATATACATTACTGTTCTTTAAATGCTAAACATGCTCTTATATAGTTTAAAATTTTACATAGATTACATTATTCTAAATCTAAATTACATAATATATTTCCAAAACTATCACCTATATGTGATAAATGTCAAATCTCAGAAGCAACTTTGTCACATTCATTTACTAATTGTACGAAGATTCTAGAATATTGGAATGAAATATTTAAGATAGTCTCGAATGTTACTAATATTACTATGATTCCTGACCCAAAGTTAATCATACTTGGAATACCGGAAACGGAACAAATAATTACAAGGAATCAAAGAACTTTTATCGACTATTCTTTAATAATTGGGAAAAAATTAATATTAAAATTTTGGAAAGGCCCTGTATCCCCAACAATTAAAATGTGGAATACAGAAATGACGGAGACACTTCACTTGGAGAGATTGAGACTTGTCCTTATGGACAGGTTAGATCTCTTCAAAGGGATATGGTCTCCCTATATTAAATATCTACAGGGTCACAATGGTTCGGCGCAGGGACTTGACTGAGGCCTGAATATCTGAATGGATGAAGAAATACATATAATAAATCATGAATGTATCTCCAAGAATGGATTATTTAGTAATACTTCAATCTCCATCAAACTTTTCACATTTTCTTTTCTATTTTCTATTCTCTTTCTCTATCTTCCTATCTTTAATTAAGGAAAAAAATATAGAAACATATTATATAAATTTTTAATATGTACACACTTATTTTTGTTCGTATGAAAAGATTATAGATGTCTTAAACTTGTAATTATATAAAACTATGTATTTTCAACTATACAATAATTATGAAATATAAAGTTAACAATAATACAAACATTATTAATATTTTGATAACATTATGAATATCATAAAACTTTGTTTAAGATTGGGTATTACGTAGTTATATTAGCCGGGATTTCTGTTTGGTAATTAGAAGAATATCTATGATATGAGAAATCTGAGTGTATTGCTTATTTTAGGAATATACTACATATACTCCCAATTATATAAAATAAATAACCACGAAATGTATAATGCATAATATTACAATTAACATAAACAGTATTAATCGATAATCAATATTATATAATTTTGTATATTATACAACTCTCACTGTCGTATAAGAGTGTACTCGGTATATATTGTTTCTACAATTTAAAAAATAAAAAAAATTTAAAAAAAAAATTAGAGCACATGGTATAGGGGGTAGGGTATTGACATGGATAGAGAATTGGTTGTCAGACGGGAAATAAAGAGTAGGAATAAACGGGTCCCTGTCAGAATGGCAGGCAGTGGTGAGTGGAGTGCCGCAAGGCTCGGTGCTGGGGATGCAACTACACACAATATATATGAATGATTTAGATGATGGAATTAAAAATAACACTAGCAAATTTGCAGATTACACTAAGCTGGGTGGCAGTGTGAATTGCGAAGAGGATGCTAGGAGGTTGCAGGGTGGCTTGGACAGGTTGAATGAGTGGGCAGACCCATGGCAGATGCAGTATAATGTGAATAAATGTGAGGTTATCCGCTTTGGCGGCAAGAACAAGGAGATTATTATCTCAATTATGTCAGATTGGGAAAAAGGGAAGTGCAACGAGACCTGGGTGTCCTTGTACACCAGTCACTGAAAACAAACATGCAGGTACAGCAGGCAGTGAAGAAAGCTAATGGCATGTTGTCCTTCATAACAACAGGATTTGAGTATAGGAGTAAAGAGGTCCTTCTGCAGTTGTACAGGGCCCTGGTGAGACCACATCAGGAGTATTGTGTGCAGTTTTGGTCTCCTAATCTGAGGAAGGACATCCTTGCTATTGAGGTTAACCTCGTGAACCTACGTGCCGCGTAGGTTCACGAGGTTAATCCCCGGGCTGGCTGGACTGTCATATGAGGAAAGAATGGAAAGACGGGACTTGTATTCACTGGAATTTAGAAGAATGAGAGGGGATCTTATAGAAACATATAACATTATAAAAGGACTAGACAAGCTAGATGCAGGAAAAATGTTGGGGGACTCCAGAACCAGGGACCACAGTCTAAGAATAAAGGGGAGGCCATTTATAACAGATGAGAAAAATGTTTTCACCCAGAGGGTTGTGAATTTGTAGAATTCCCTGCCACAGAAGGCAGTGGAGGCCAATTCACTGGATGAATTTAAAAGAGAGTTAGATAGAGCTCTAGGCACTAGCGGAATCAAGGGGTACGGTGAGAAGGCAGGCACGGGTTACTGATTGTGGATGATTGATCAGTCATGATCACAATGAATGGCGGTACGGACTCGAAGGGCCGAATGGACTCCTCCTGCACCAACATTCAGAAAGTATTCAGACCCCTTCACTTTTTCCACAATTTGTTACGTTACAGCCTTATTTAAAAATGGATTGTATTCATTTTTTTTATCATCAATCTACACACAATACCCCAGAATGAAGAAGTCAAAACGGGTGTTTAGAAATTTTTTCAAAATAAATAACTGAAATATCACATTTACATAAGTATTCAGACCCTGCTATGACACTCAAAATTGAGCTTAGGTTCACCCTGTTTCCATTGATTATCCTTGAGATGTTTCTACAACTTAGAATCATAGAAAATAGGTGCAGGAGTAGGCCATTCCATCCTTCGAGCCTGCACCGCCATTCAATATGATCATGGCTGATCATCCAACTCGCAATCCTGTACCTGCCTTCTCTCCATAACCCCTGATCCCTTTAGCCACAAGGGCCACATCTAACTCCCTCTTAAATATAGCCAATGAACTGGCTTCAACTACCTTCTGTGGCAGAGAATTCCACAGACTCGCCACTCTCTGTGTGAAAAATGATCTTCTCATCTCGGTCCTAAAAGACTTCCCCCTTATCCTTAAACTGTGACCCCTTGTTCTGGAGTTCCCCAACATCGGGAACAATCTTCCTGCATCTAGCCTGTCCAACCCCTTAAGAATTTTGTAAGTCTCTATAAGATCCCACCTCAATCTCCTAAATTCCAGCGAGTATAAGCCAAGTCTATCCAGTCTTCCTTCATATGGAAGTCCTGCCATCCCAGGAATCACTGGTGAACCTTCTCTGTACTCCCTCTATGGCAAGAATGTCTTTCTTCAGATTAGGAGACCAAAACTGTATGCAATATTCCAGGTGTGGCCTCACCAAGACCCTGGACAACTGCAGTAGAGCCTCCCTGCTCTTGTACTCAAATAAATGCCAACATACCATTTGCTTTCTTCACAGCCTGCTGTACCTGCATGCCTACTTTCAATGACTGGTGTACCATGACACCCAGGTCTCGTTGCATCTCCCCTTTTCCTAATTGGCCACCATTCAGATAATAGTCTACCCTCCTGTTATTGCCGCCAAAGTGGATAACCTCACATTTATCCACATTATACTGCATCTGCCATGCATTTGCCCACTCACCCAACCTTTGGCAGTCACCTTGCAGCCTCCTAGCATCCTCCTCACAGCTAACACTGCCGCCCAGCTTCGTGTAATCTGCAAACTTGGAGATGTTGCATTCAATTCCCTCATCCAGATCATTAATATATATTGTAAATAGCTGGGGTCCCAGCATTGAACCTTGCGGTACCCCACTAGTCACTGCCTGCCATTCTGAAAAGGACCCGTTTACTCCTATTCTTTGCTTCCTGTCTGCCAGCCAGTTCTCTATCCACATCAACACTGAACCCCTAATACCATGTGCTTTAAGTTTGAATGCTAATCTCTTATGTGGGACCTTGTCGAAAGCCTTCTGAAAGTCTAGATATAACACATCCACAGATTCTCCCTTATCCACTCTACTAGTTACATCCTCGAAAAATTCTATAAGATTCGTCAGACATGATTTACCTTTCATGAATCCATGCTGACTTTGTCCAATGATTTCACCTCTTTCCAAATGTGCTGCTATCCCATCTTTAATAACTGACTCTAGCATTTTCCCCACTACCGATGTTAGACTAAATGGTCTGTAATTTCCCGTTTACTCTCTCCCTCCCTTTTTAAAAAGCGGGGTTACATTAGCTACCCTCCAATCCTCAGGAACTACTCCAGAATCTAAAGAGTTTTGAAAAATTATCACTAATGCATCCACTATTTCTGGGGCTACTTCCTTAAGTACTCTGGGATGCAGCCTATCTGGCCCTGGGGATTTATCGGCCTTTAATCCATTCAATTTACCTAACACCACTTCCCGGCTAAGCTGGATTTCACTCAGTTCCTCCATCTCATTTGACCCCCGGTCCCCTGCTATTTCCGGCAGATTATTTATGTCTTCCTTAGTAAAGACAGAACCAAAGTAGTTATTCAATTGGTCTACTATGTCCTTGTTCCGCATGATCAATTCACCAGTTTCTGACTGCAAGGGACCTACATTTGTTTTAACTAACCTTTTTCTCATCACATATCTATGGAAACTTTTGCAGTCTGTTTTTATGTTCCCTGCCAGTTTTCTTTCATAATCTATTTTCCCTTTCCTAATTAAGCACTTTGTCCTCCTCTGCTGGACTCTGAATTTCTCCTAGTCCTCTGGTAGGCTGCTTTTTCTGGCTAATTTGTACGCTTCATCTTTAGTTTTGATACTATCCCTGATTTCCCTTGTTATCCACGGATGCACTACCTTCCCACAACTGGATGAACAATTGTTGTAGTTCCCATGATTTATTCTTTTGCCAAACTGGGATGAACAATTGTTGTAGTTCACTCTTCCAAGATGCAATCAGTAAAGCCTGCTCTCTCTTCATAAATTGATTGGACATTGCATATCCACCGTCAGAGCATGTCAGAGCAAAAACCAAGCCATGAAGACGAAAGAATTGTCCCTAGACTTCCGAGACAGGATTGTGTCGAGACACAGATCTAGTGAAGGGTTAAAACAATTTTGGCCGCATTGCAGGTAAGAACCACCAGGACTCTTTGGAACCACCAGGACTCTTCATAGAGCTGGCCGCCCAGCCAAACTGAGCAATCGAGTGAGAAGAGCCTTGGTCAGGGAGGTGACCAAGAACCCGATGGTCACTTTGATAGAGCTCCAGAGTTCCTCTGTGGAGATGAGAGAACCTTCCAGAAGGACAACTATATCTGCAGCACTCCACCAATCAGGCCTTTATGGTAGAGTGGTCAGACGGAAGTCACTCCTCAGTAAAAGACACATGACAGCCCGCTTGGATTCTCTGGTCTGGTGAAACCAAGATTGAACTCTTAGGCCTGAATGCCAAGCGTCACATCTGGAGGAAATCAGGCACCGCTCATCATCTGGCCAATACCATACCTACGGTGAAGCATGGTGGTGGCAGCATCATGCTGTGGGGATGTTTTTCAGTGGCAGGAACTGGGAGACTAGTCAGGATCGAGGGAAAGATGAAAGGAGCAAAGTACATAGGTATCCTTGATGAAAACCTGCTCCAGAGAGTTCTGGACCTTAGACTGGAGCGGAGGTTCACCTTCCAACGGGACAACGACCCTAAGCACACAGCCAAGTCAACGCAGGAGTGGCCATAACATGCTGTGAATGTCCTTGAGTGGCCCAGTCAGAGCTCGGACTTGAACCCGATCAAACATCTCTGGAGGTACTTGAAAATAGCTGTGCATTGACACTCCCCATCCAACCTGACAGAGCTTGAGAGGATCTGCAGAGAAGAATGGGAGAAATTACCCAAATACAGGTTTGCGAAGCTTGTAGCGTCACACCCACGAAAACCTGAGGCTGTAATCGTTGCGAAAGGGGCCTCAATAAAGTACTGAGTAAAGAGTCTGAATACTTTACTGAAAATATGATATTTCAGTTATTTATTTTTAATTACTTTGCAAAAATCTCTAAATACCTGTTTTTGCTTCTTCATTCTAGGGTATTGTGTGTAGATTGATGATTTAAAAAATGAATTGAATCCATTTCAGAATAAGGCTGTAACGTTACAAATTGGAAAAAGTGAAGGGGTCTGAATACTTCCTGAATGCACTATTTCCTATGTATCTATGACCTGCATCTCGTAAAGTGGGTCATCAGTCGGCTTGGTGATGTTTATGGTTTGGATCTATAACTGGGCATCAGCATAACTACAAGCTAGTTGTTGGCCCCTACTTTGCCACCCCTTCACCCCCTACCCCGACACCAGTCTCTCACCCTGAAGGTATTCACCATAACATGTTGAAAAAGATTTGCTCTGTTCCCTTTAAAATGTTTATGATATAGTTGTGTAGAGATGAATGCTCCTATTGCAATACAGCATGTTGCAGAGATGACTGCCTGAACCCGGAGAGAGCATGGGTCCAGTTTGGATATTCTGTGATACATTAATTTAGGGTATTCTGTACCCACAGAGTGACAACGACTTGGATAAATCTGCTTCACCAAAGCGCATTGACTTCATTCCAGTCTCACCAGCTCCGTCTCCAACCAGAGGCATCGGCAAGGTAGGAGCTGAAACAGAGTCCGTCCTCTCTGTTTATTGAGAAAGAGCAGTCATTTTGTCCAACTCTCTGTTGAGTAAAGTTGCGATGAAGAGCTTGGATTGCTGATTGTATATCAGCAGATGTGATGATGATGGACACTGCTTCATCAGATGCCCTGTTCTCGTCGCTTGAGTGGAAGGAGAGAAATGGGGGTGTGCAGAACTCTCAGCATGCTAGGCAGGGAGGCGGAGGTGCGGGTATGCTGGCGAGGAACGGGGTAAATGGGGGCTGGTTGGGGTTGGTGAGCACCGTCTGGGTTCCAGTGGCGCTGGTTCCAGTGATGGATGGTGCCGGGGAAGAGATGGGTCTGAAGGAATGAGCTGCTGATATTTTACTGTTTGAAGATCTCCCACGTTGGTAACGTGAATTTCATTCTCAGTTCTGTGCTGTGTTCACTGACTCCTGTTCACTTAGAGTCATACAGCATGGAAACAGACCCTTCGGTCTAACTTCCCACGCTGACCAAGATGCCTCATCTATGCTAGTCCCACCTGCCTGCGTTTGGCCCATATCCCTCTAAACTTTTCCTATCCATGTACCTGTCCAGATGTCTTGAATGTTGAATCCATGGACCTGCCTCAACTACCTCCTCTGTCAGCTCATTCCATACACCCCAACACCCTCTCTGCAAATAGATGACAGGGAACAGAAAGAATCCTTTGGAAAAACTGCCAACAATTTTGAGACAAGATTTTCATTGGGAACTGCTTACATTTTTGAGCTTGAGATTCTGGTTTTAGACCTTGCTTCCTGTAACGATGAAGATGCTACCCAGAACACCAGCTGCAACTTGTTGCCACCATTATTGTAATTTCTGTACCCGACTGTGATCCAGACAGCTGCAACTCCCCCTCCAGTTATTCCATTTCACTTGTTACTTGTTCTGTATAGAGCAGGGTTTGCCAGCAGTTTGATAAACAGGGTTCACCAAATTGCACGTTGTCCTTGTCTGCTAAAGATTCTGGGAAGAATACTTACTTTAACCTTTTGCACAGTCTTCCTTTGGGTGGCATGGTGGTGCAGCGGTAGAGTTGCTGTCTTAAAGCGGCAGAGACCCATATTTGATCCTGACTACGGGTGCTGTCTGTACTGAGTTTGTATGTTTGTTCTGTGACCTGCGTGGGTTTTCTCCGGAAGCTCCGCTTTCCTTCAGCACTCCAAAGACGTACAGATTTGTAGGCTAATTGGCTTGGTATAAAGGTAAATTGTCCCTAGTGTGTTTGGAACTAGTGTTAGTGTGCAGGGATAGCTGGTCGGCGCGGACTCGGTGGTCCAAAGGGCCTGTTTCCGCTCTGTATCTTTAAACTAAACTAAACCTAGCAAGTAGTTTGGTGAAACATTCTAAATCATGGAGCTGTTCTAAGATTTGCACATACTCACTGGTAATCAAAGTAGCTCTGGATATTCTGAAATGCTCTAAAGATAAATCTAGATTATTTTTTACTTTTTTCAGATTTTTGTTTGACAAATTTTCTTTCATCTTTCTATCTTTCTCCCTTCTTCTGTTTAATCACGCGAGTGCAGAATCACTCCTGTGATGGAGGTATAACAAAAGTAAAATGGTCAGTGAAAGTTGGCTGAAATCTCTTTAAAGATTAATGGTTGGAGAAAGTCCACTTCAGTCCAACTCAACCTATAGCAAGAGGGATATTCTTTGTTAACAATGTAGTGTTAAGCCCAAGTTCACTTCATAATAGTTGATTTGTATAATTGTACTTTAGAATTGTGTTGCCTGTGCCTGTGCCTGCACGCATCATGACAGTGTTGGAAGTGCTTGTGAAATGTTTTGGATTAATTGTCACTTTTCCTCCTTCATGTCCTACAGCAATGCTTCTCACCTTCCCTGCAGATTTTTGTCAGTAGTAATGGGCTCCCTCCAAGTCCCAACCCCAGCCCAACACGCAGGTTTGCCACGTAAGTGTTACTCTGGAAGAAAGTTTACAGTAATTCTTTGAACAAATGCAAGATTGGCTGAGAGTAGCATGTATGTTTTATTTTTCACTGAGGGGACGTGGGCAGGGTAAGAATTTATTCTGTTACTGTCATATGAAATGTGCTTTTCTGTACAACAACTGCCAGTGTTAAAGGCAGCACTCTGGAAAAAGGGAGTGATTGATACTGTTATAGTCAGACTTCCTCTGCATCATTGATGCTCTGTGTTGAGTGGGACATCGGGTAAAGATAGAGTTAACACAGAGACAATCTGCAGCAAAACGCATTGCTATACTAGGATCATATCTAGCCTCTATGCTATTGCAAGGGGTAAGGACAATGAGCAAATATAAAACAGAGGTAAAGGAAAGGATGAAGTCTATCTGTCAACTACAGAAGGCTTGATGCATGACCTGAGAGAAGGCTGTAAGATGGTGAAAATGGTGGAGTGAGAGAATGGAGAGTCAGATATTGACTATGTGAAAATGAGAGATGGATGGAAATCAGCAATGTGCAGGAAGAGGACCAGAGGAGCATTGAAACAATCAACGCTCCATCTGTAGACTTTGTCAGGCGCATTCGGATTATTGAGTGCAGTTCTGGTCACCCCATTACAAAGCAATGTTACAACATTTTGATATTTAAAAAATCAAGTCTGCAATTTTTCCATCAGGTAAAGCATAAAAAGAAGTTTAATTTGACACCTAAATCACTTTCATATCTTCAGTATTAAAAAAGTTATGGCCAGTTTCATACTCAGTAATTAGCATCTTGTTCCCTATTGCTTTTTCATTGACTTAACACAAAAGCTGTGATCAAGCACAGTCAAAAGCCCATAATTTTCTTAAACATTAAAAGAACTGGATGAAATTTTCAGTTATTACAGATTGAAGCATTCTGAAACAAATATGAAACAATCTTACTTGGATGACCTGAAATTAAAGCATATAATTAGTTAGTTACCTAATTGTAGCTAATTACAAAATTCAATTACTAGATCTAAACATCTATCCATTTCTTAAGAAAAGGTTAACATTTTAAAAAAACCTAAGTGTTCAAATAACATTCACACAATAATTCCCAATATAACATGATTTTAAAATCTCATTGTCATGAATTTATAGGCCAAATTGAAGGAATTTAGTGTGTAATTCTCGTAAATTAATGGGCATTTAAATCAATTTGCGAGTGGGTTTTTGTGGAACGCGATGGATTGGAACGTTGCGGTTTGTGGTGAATTTAACCCCCCAGTCGGCAGGAAAAATACTGCCGGTTCATATAATTTTTTAGTCACCTTTTTGCAACATTAAATTTTGATTAAAGGCTTCCTAAGAAGCACGTTTTTATGTAAAAATAAACTGTGTACCTTCTTTTGTCCCCTACGTAAGATCCGTCCCGTTGACGGCATTAAAAGATTATTTTTAATTTACTCATGCTTTTAATTTTTCCAGCGCTATAACCATATAACCATATAACAATTACAGCACGGAAACAGGCCCTCTCGGCCCTTCCAGTCCGTGCCGACCATTTGTTTTCCCCTAGTCCCATCTACTTGCACTCAGACCATATCCCTCCATTCCCTTCACGTCCATATACCTATCCACTTTACTTTTAAATGTTAAAATTGATCTTGCCTCCACCACTTCTGCTGGAAGCTCATTCCACACAGCCACCACCCTCTGAGTAAAGAGGTTCCCCCTCACGTTACCCCTAAACTTCTGTCCCTTAATTCTCATGTCATGCCCTCTTGTTTGAATCTTCCCTATCCTCAATGGGAAAAGCTTATCCACGTCAACTCTGTCTATCCCTTTCATCATTTTAAAGACCTCAATCAAGTCCCCCCTTAACCTTCTGCGCTCCAAAGAATAAAGACCTAACTTGTTCAACCTTTCTCTGTAACATAGTTGCTGGAACCCTGGCAACATTCCAGTAAATAGCTGTTTAATAAACTTAATTTAATAAACGCTAATTTTAATAAACTTAATAAAACAAAGCGATTTTTCTTCAGCAACTAAAAAGCCTGTTCAAAATTGATTTGAATAGTCTGAAGAAAAATCGCATTTTAAACCCGCCCCCCTCAAAGGCGCCAAAGTCGCTCACACGGGCAGTGGCAGAACTGCAGCGCCGCTAAAGGTAAGTTTTGTAACATACCTACATTACAGGGAGGATGTGGAAGCTTTGGAGAGATGTGGAAGAGGTTTACCAGGATGCTGCCTGGATTAGGGGAACTCCCTGGAATGCCATTGTCTGTCTCCCTGATCACCAAGCGGCACAGCCTCTTTAATCTGCACTTTAATTTGGTTCCAGGGTCTCTCAGAAGTTCCCACCACTGACTTTCCAAAGGAGTTGTAATTGCCAGCTTTGTCTCTCTCCCCTTTTTAATAAAATGTGTAATATTTTTAGTCCTACATCATCAGCTGTATATATAGTGCCTTCCATAATGGTTGGGACAAAGATCCACCATTTATTTATTTGCTTCTGTACTCCACAATTTGAGATTTGTAATAGAAAAATTCACGTGGTTAAAGTGCACATAGTCAGATTTTATACATTTTGGTTTCACCATGTAGAAATTACAGCTGTGTTTATACATAGTCCCCCCATTTCGGGGAACCGTAAAAAGAGCGCCAAAAGGGAGGCAGACGGCCCAGAGCTTACCTGGATCTTGGACAAGCAGCAACAAAGAAAAGTAGGGAGAAGAGCTGATTGGCTGAAGCTCGTGGGATGAGGGGAGTAAGTCACAGGAGGAAAACAGTTTAAAACTGAGGAATTTGGTTTGTAAATTGATAAGTTAGGCAATTTATCAGTCAATATAAGCAAGATTGCTTTAAGGGAGCAGCATTGTGAGTAAAGTGTGAGTCTGGCTCGAGAGTCTTCGGCGAGGAGGCTGAGGAGAGGATGCTACGCAAATCGCTGGAGAGGGAGAGACGTAAGAAGGAGATATCAAGCAAGCTGATTCAGTGTGAAGCTTGCAGTATGTGGGAGGTCAAGGACACTGCTGGTGCCTCTGGCTGCTACAAATGTGAGAAGTGCATCCAGGTACAGCTCCTGAAGGACCGTGTTGGGGAACTGGAGAAGCAAGTGGATGACCTCAGGTTCATCCGAGAGGCTGAGTCGTTCCTCGACAAGTCCTACTGTAAGATTGTTATACCTAAGGTACTGGAAGAGAGAATGTGAGTGACGCTGAGAAAGGGAGGGAAACATGGAATGCAAAGGTCCCCGGGTGTTGTACCTCTAGTGAACAGGTTCAGCCACTTAGAAGCTGTCGAGACAGAAGACGTTGATGCACTGATTAATGACCCCAGAATTAATGGGAAAGAAAGTTCACAAGGAGAGTATGGCCAAGTGTAATGGGGATCGATGTGAAAGGTGAGATGCGTAAGGAATTAAAAGTATTGTATTTGAATGCGCAACGTATGAGTAAAGTAGATGAGCTTGAGGCTCAGTTAGAGGTTGGTAGATATGACATTGTAGGGATTACCGAGACATGGCTGCAGGAGGATCGGGCCTGGGAACTTAATATTCAGGGTTATACATCCTATTGAAAGGACAGGGTACACAAAAAGCTGGAGAAACTCAGCGGGTGCAGCAGCATCTAAGGAGCGAAGGAGATAGGCGACGTTTCGGGCCGAGACCCTTCTTCAGACTTCTATTGAAAGGACAGGCAGGTGGGTGGCAGTGTAAATTGTGAAGAGGATGTTAGGAGATTGCAGGGTGACCTGGACACGTTGAATGTATAACCATATAAATATAACAACCATATAACAATTACAGCACGGAAACAGGCCCACTCGGCCCTTCCAGTCCATGCCGACCATTTGTTTTCCCCTAGTCCCATCTACCTGCACTCAGACCATACCCCTCCATTCCCTTCACGTCCATATACCTATCCACTTTACTTTTAAATGTTAAAATCGATCCTGCCTCCACCACCTCTGCTGGAAGCTCATTCCACACAGCCACCACCCTCTGAGTAAAGAAGTTCCCCCTCACGTTACCCCTAAACTTCTGTCCATTAATTCTCATGTCATGCCCTCTTGTTAGAATCTTCCCTACCCTCAATGGGAAAAGCATATCCACGCCAACTCTGTCTATCCCTTTCATCATTTTAAAGACCTCAATCAAGTCCCCCCTTAACCTTCTGCGCTCCAAAGAATAAAGACCTAACTTGTTCAACCTTTCTCTGTAACATAGTTGCTGGAACCCTGGCAACATTCTAGTAAATCTCCTCTGTACTCTCTCTATTTTGTTGACATCCTTCCTATAATTAGGCGACCAAAATTGTACACCATACTCCAGAATTGGTCTTACCAATGCCTTGTACAATTTTAACATTACTTCCCTACTACTATATTTAATGCTCTGATTTATAAAGGCCAGCACATCAAAGGCTTTCTTTACCACCCTATCTACATGCGATTCCACCTTCAGGGAACTATGCACAGTTACTCCTAGATCCCTCTGTTCCACAGCATTCCTCAATTCCCTACCATTAACCATGTACGTCCTATTTTGATTTGTCCTGCCAAGATGTAGCACTTCACACTTAACAGCATTAAACTCCATCTGCCATCTTTCAGCCCACTTTTCCAAATGGCCCAAATCTCTCTGTAGACTTTGAAAATCTACTTCATTATCCACAACACCACCTATCTTAGTATCATCTGCATACTTACTTATCCAATTTTCCACCCCATCATCCAGATCATTGCTGTACATGACAAACAACAGTAGACCCAACACAGATCCCTGAGGCACCCCACTGGTCACCGGATTCCAACCTGACAAACAGCCATCCACCATTACTCTCTGACATCTCCCATTCAGCCACTGTTGAATCCATCTTGCTACTCCGCCATTAACACCCAAAGATTGAACCTTCTTAACCAGCCTTCCATGGGGAACCTTGTCAAAGGCCTAACTGAAATCCATATAGACAACATCCACTGCTTTACCATCATCAATTTCCCTAGTTACCGCTTCAAAAAATTCAAGAAGGTTTGTCAAACATGACCTTCCAGGCACAAATCCATGTTGACTGTTCCTGATCAGACCCTGTTTATCCAGATGCTTATATATATTATCTCCAAGTATCCTTTCCATTAATTTGCCCACCACTGACGTCAAACTAATAGGTCTATAATTGCTAGGTTTATTCTTTGAACCCTTTTTAAACAATGGAACAACATGCGCAGTACGCCAATCCTCCGGCACTATTCCCGTTTCTAATGACATTTGAAATATTTCTGTCATAGCTCCTGCTATTTCTACACTAACTTCACTCAATGTCCTAGGGAATATCCTGTCAGGACCTGGAGACTTATCCACTTTTATATTTTTCAAAAGTGTCAGTACTTCCTCCTCTTTGAATCTCATAGTTTCCATAGCTACTATACTTTTTTCCCATTACCTCACAGAGTTCAATATCCTTCTCCTTGGTGAATACCGAAGAAAAGAAATTGTTCAATATCTCCCCCATCTCTTTTGGCTCTGCAGATAGCTGTCCATTCTGGTTCTCTAATGGTCCAATTTTATCCCTCGTTATCCTTTTGCTATTAATACAGCTGTAGAAACCCTTTGGATTTACTTTCACCTGTGAATGTGTGGGCAGATGTGTGGCAGATGCAGTATAATATAGATAAATGTGAGGTTATCCACTTTGATGGCAAAAATAAGGGGGCAGATTATTATCTCAATGGGGTAGGTTAGGTAAGGGGGAGGTACAGCGAGACCTGGTTGTCCAATAACACCGGTCACTGAAAGTTGGCGTGCGGGTACAGCAGGCAGTGAAGAAAGCTAATGGAATGTTGGCCTTCATAACAAGAGGATTTCTGTATAGGAGTAGAGAGGTTCTTCTGCAGTTGTATAGGGTTCTGGTAAGACCACATTTGGAGTATTGTGTACAGTTTTGGTCTCCTAATTTGTGGAAGGACATCCTTGGGATTGAGGCAGTGCAGCGTAGGTTCACGAGTTTGATTTCTGGGATGGCGGGACTGTCATATGGGGAAAGATTGAAAAGTCTAGGCTTGTATTCACTGGAGTTTAGAAGGATAGAAACATATAAAAATTATTAAAGGACTGGATAAGCTAGATGCAGGAAAAATGTTCCCAATGTTGGGCGAGTCCAGAACCAGGAGCCACAGTCTTGGAATAAAGGGGAGGCCATTTAAGACTGAGTTGAGAAAAAACTTTTTCACCCAGAGAGTTGTAAATTTGTGGAATTCCGTGCCACAGAGGGCAGTGGAGGCCAAATCACTGGATGGATTTAAGAGAGAGTTAGATTAAACTCTAGGGGCTGGTGGAATCAAGGGATATGGAGAGAAGGCAGGCACGAGTTATTGATTGGGGACGATCAGCCATGGCGGTGCTGGCTCAAAGGGCCGAAGGGCCTCCTCCTGCACCTTTTTTCTATGTTTCTAATGTTTGGGACACATGGCATCACGTGTTTGTAATTGCTCAGGTGTGTTTAATTCCTCCTTAATTCAGGTACAAGAGAGCTCTCAGCAACTAGTCTTTCCTCCAGTCTTTCCATCACCTTTGGAAGCTTTTATTTCTGTTTATCAACATGGGGGCCAAAGTTGTGCCAATGAAAGTCATTATTGAGAAACAAGAATAAAACTGTTAGAGACATTTCGCTTACCAAAATCAACTTTTTGGAACATAATTAAGAAGAAAGGAAGCACTGGTGAGCTTACTAATTGCAAAGGGACTGGCAAGCCACAACTGATGACAGAAGAATTCTCTTTATAATAAAGAAAAATCCCTAAACACCTGTCCGACAGATCAGAAACACTCTTCAGGAGTCGGGTGTGGATTTGTCAATGACCACTGTCCGCAGAAGACTTCATGAACAGAAATACAGAGGTTACACTGCAAGATGCAAACCACTGGTTAGCCACAAAAATAGGATAGCCAGGTTACAGATGAGACGAAGATTTAACATATGTGATGGCAAGAGCAATGGAGGAGAGAAGGAACTGCCCAAGATCCAAAGCATACCACCTCATCTATGAAACACAGTGGTGGGGTGTTATGGCCTGGGCATGTATGGCTGCTGAAGGTACTGGCTCACCTATCTTCATTGATGATACAACTGCTGATAGTTGTAGCATAATGAATTATCAAGTGTATAGACACATCCTATCTGCTGACGTTCAAACAAATGCCTCAAAACTCATTGACTGGCAGTTCATTCTACAGCAATACCATGCTCCCAAACATACTGCTAAAGCAACAAAGGAGTTTTTCAAAGCTAAAAAATGGTCAATTCTTGAGTGGCCAATCACCCGATCGGATCCCAATTGAGCATGCCTTTTAAATGCTCAAGAGTAAACTGAAGGGGACCAGCCCCCAAGATAAGCAAAAGATGGCTGCAATACAGGCCTGGCAGAGCATCACCAGAGACGACACCGAGCAACTGGTGATGTCCATGACTCGCAGACTTCAAGCAGTCATTGCATGCAAAGGATATGCAACAAAATACTAAACATAACTACTTTAATTTACATGACATTGCTGTGTCCTAAACACTATGGTGCCCTTAAATTGGGAGGGGGGGGGGGGGGGGTGACTTCGTATAAACACTGCTGTAATTTCTATATGGTAAAACCAAAATGTATAAAAATGGCCTTTAAATTAAATGAAAATCTGACAATGTGCATGTTAATCACATGTCATTTTTTAAAATTACAAATCTCAAATTGTGGAGTGCAGAGGCAAATAAATAAATGATAGGTCTTTCTCCCGAACATTATGGAGGGCATTGTAGCTGTGGCCAGTGTCTCTGCAGTTTACACCTTGTCAAAGATCATGTTTGCCTCATCCAGAACAAGAGTATTTGGAGAGCTCTGTGAGCCAGTCCCCTGTCAACAGGGCTTTCCATTACCGAGCATAAAGACATTGTAGCTAACACCCTTGTCAGGTATGAGGCTTGAAGCTCAGGCTCTATGGCCATGAATCTCCTATCGAATATAGGAGCAAAGAGGTCCTTCTGCAGTTGTACAGAGCTCTAGTGAGACCACACCTGGAGTATTGTGTGCAGTTTTGGTCCCTAATTTGAGAAAGGACATTCTTACTATTGAGGGAGTGCAGCGTAGGTTTACAAGGTTAATTCCCGGGAAGGCGGGACTGTCATATGGTGAGAGAATGGAGCAGCTGGGCTTGTACACTGGAGTTTAGAAGGATGAGAGGATATCTCATTGAAACATATAAGATTGTTAAGGGCTCTTAAAGATAGCAGAGTCAGGGGATATGGGGAGAAGGCAGGAACAGGGTACTGATTGGGGATGATCAGCCATGATCACATTGAATGGCGGTGCTGGCTCAAACGGCCAAATGGCCTACTCCTGCACCTATTGTCTATTGTCCAATGTTCCACCTCTATTCGCACAGTGAGCATCCTCGGTGTGAGTGTGTCGGTGCAGTGTGTCGGCCCAGAGACATCAGCACTGGTGCGGTGTAGTCTCTGGGCAGAGATGGTGACACTGATGCAGTGTAATCTCTGGGCTGTTATTGTGACCCTGGTGCGGTGTAGTCTCTGGGCTTTGATGGTGACACTGGTGCAGTGTAATCTCTGGGCTGTTATGGTGACCCTGGTGTAGTGTTGACTCTGGACTTTGATGGTGACACTAGTGCGTCAACAGTACTGGTGTCAAGGTCTTCATTAAAGCACTGCTGCTGTAAGAACCTTTCAGCCATCTGCGGAAATGTTATAATTTGAAGTAAAATGTAGGCTTTATATTTTGTGTGTTAAGAAATAATTCTTTCAGCATAAATTAATTTGCCATTATAGTTTATCGCAAGGTTGGCCATAATGATTTATTTTCCTAGTACAAATACTCTGCTGCTCGGTGGGAAGCCGTCATACAGAGGAGCCATCTTCTGTCGAGACAATTAATTGCCCCAGAGTCCATCAAAGCCTCTACATCCCGGGTTCATGGGGAGGGCTTGCTTTTGGTCATGTGCTAATTCTGGACCTGTAAAGTTACTGAGACAAGCGTTGGTTCTAACTTGTTCATCTCCATTGTGCATTCAGTAGGAGAAGTCAGAGCCCTATCAACTGCATCAGGCCCAGTGTGCTGGGGCCATTGAAACGAAAAGGTAAATGATCCAAATGTTGGTTTTCCTATTTAAAATATGACTTAGTTCTGTCTGTGTACATGAACTGTTAACATTCTGAGGCAATGTAAACTATGTCCCGAAGAGCACAGACTCTAATCCAACACTCTTAACGAGGCCCCTCAGCTGCTTGGGTGCTTGGAGATTGTTCCATGGCACTGTTTGAAGAAGTTTACATCAAGATTTCAGTCCCGATCAGCAGCATTCATTCACTCTCAGAATGGGGGCATCAGCAGCATTTATTGTCCTTGAGAGGAGGCGGTGACCTGTTGGCGAGGTCACTAACAGGTGAGGCGCTGAAGGGAAGGAGTTTTCAGATGTAAGCCAATGAAAGAACATAGAAACATAGAAAATAGGTGCAGGAGGAGGCCATTCGGCCCTTCGAGCCTGCACCGCCATTCAATATGATCATGGCTGATCATCCAACTCAGTATCCCGTACCTGCCTTCTCTCCATACCCCCTGATCCCTTTAGCCACAAGGGCCACATCTAACTTCCTCTTCAATATAGCCAATTAACTGGTCTCAATTACCTTCTGTGGCAGAGAATTCCACAGATTCACCACTCTCTGTGTGAAAAATGTTTGTCTAATCTCGGTCCTAAAAGATTTCCCCCTTATCCTTAAACTGTGACCCCTTATCCTGGACTTCCCCAACATCGGGAACAATCTTCCTGCATCTAGCCTGTCCAACCCCTTAAGAATTTTGTAAGTTTCTATAAGATCCCCTATCAATCTTCTAAATTTTAGAGAGTACAAGCCGAGTCTATCCAGTCTTTCTTCATATGAAAGTCCTGACATCCCAGGAATCAGTCTGGTGAACCTTCTCTGTACTCCCTCTATGGCAAGAATATCTTTCCTCAGATTTGGAGACCAAAACTCCAGGTGTGGTCTCACCAAGGCCCTGTACAACTGCAGTAGAACCTCCCTGCTCCTATACTCAAATCCTTTTGCTATGAATGCTAACATACCATTCGCTTTCTTCACTGCCTGCTGCACCTACATGCCTACATTCAATGTCTCGTGTACCATGACACCCAGGTTTCATTGCATTTCCCCTTTTATTAATCGGCCGCCATTCAGATTATAGTCTACTTTCATGTTTTTTCCACCAAAGTGAATAACCTCACATTTATCCACATTATACTGTATCTGCCATGCATTTGCCCACTCACCCAGCCTATCCAAGTCTCCTAGCATCCTCCTCACAGCTAACACTGCCCGCCAGCTTCGTGTCATCTGCAAACTTGGAGATGTTGCATTCAATTCCCTCGTCCAAATCATTAATATATATTGTAAATAGCTGGGGTCCCAGCACTGAGCCTTGCGATACCCCACTAGTCACTGCCTGCCATTTTGAAAAGGACCTGTTTACTCCTACTCTTTGCTTCCTGTTTGCCAGCCAGTTCTCTATCCACATCAATACTGAACCCCCAATACCGTGCTTTAAGTTTGTATACTAATCTCATATGTGGGACCTTGTCGAAAGCCTTCTGAAAGTCCAGATATAACACATCCACTGGTTCTCCCTTATCCACTCTACTAGTTACATCCTCAAAAAATTCTATAAGATTCGTCATAGACTTGATTTACCTTTCGTAAATCCATGCTGACTTTGTCCAATGATTTCACCACTTTCCAAATGTGCTGCTATCCCATCTTTAATAACTGACTCTAGCGGTTTCCCCACTACCGATGTTAGACTACCTGGTCTGTAATTCCCCGTTTTCTCTCCCCCTCCCTTTTAAAAAAAGAACAGGCTTATAGTTCCCAGTCAGGGCACTGTGTGATGGGGCTTCTGAACTGGTGGCGGTCCCTTGCACTCATTCACCTCATTAGTCATCGGAGCAGATTTAGGCCATTTGGCCCATCAATTCTACTCCGCCATTCAGTCAAGGCTGATCTATCCCTCTCAACTCCATTCTCCTGCAATTTCCCCATAGTTTTTGACACCCTCACCCTGTCCTTGTGATGGATTTGGAGACATAAGGAACTGTAGATGCAGGAATCTAGAGTAAAACACACAGTGCTGGAAGAACTCAGCAGGTCAGGCAGCATCTTTGGAGGGAATGGCCAGCCGACATTTTAGATGGGACCTTTATTCAGACTGGTAGAGAATGCAGGAGGTGCTGGAGGAGTAGCCTGGCTGAGTAATTGTACACGGCACCCATGCAGTGAATGTGCTGATGCTGCAGGGAGTGGATGGATGTCCATCGTACACAAGGCCAGGGAGAAGAAATAGTTGCAGTGATTTGGTTGCAGCAGCTGCTTCTGCCACACAAGATCACTGTAGTGCCATTTTCTTGCCATGAACCCTTGATGTATTGATATTCAGACTGAAGTAGGGTCCCGACCCAAACACCCTCTATCCATTCCCTCCACAGATGCTGTCCGACCTGCTGAGCTCCTCCAGCACTTTGTTCTTTGCTGAAGATTGCATATCTACAATGTCTTATCTGTCTGCTGTATTGTTCTGTTCCAATTTCTCATCAGACAGTTGTTCCTGTTTATATTCTGCCTCCTTGCTTCAATAATGGAGTCACATTTGCTTCCATTCAATTTGTAGGAATCTTTCCAGAATCTGTTTTTAAAAAATTGGAAGATGATAACTAGAGTATTCACTGTCCCCGTAATCATCTCTTTCACATTGTTGTACAGCATCGGTCTCTGGGGTTAATCAGATTTCAGGCACTTTAACTTCTCCAGTAGTTTTTTAACCTGTATTAATTTATTTGCATTCCTCATTTGGCTGTAGTTTCTCTGGGAGGTTTTCAATGTTGTTCATGATTACGCTCACAAGATATTTGTTTGATTGCTCTGCCATCCCTATTCCCTATCGTCATGTCTGTTCGTAAATGATGTTTGCTCGCACTGTCTTTTAATTTCATATACAACTCCTGCAGTCCCATTGTGATGCATTCTAATTGTCTGATATCTTTAGTTACATATTTCTTGGTCACCCTTTGCTGAATGCTAAACCTGGATGGGTTGGGCTTGTTTTCGGAGTGGAGGTAGCTGTGGGAGGGGTCTAATGGATATGCAGTATTTGGTGGGGGCTGGGACAGGAACAATGGGGGTAACAGTTTGCTTTGTTGCTGATGATGACTGTAACCAGAGGGCACAGGTTTAGGGAAGGGGTAAGAAAGGCATGACCAGAAATCTTTGACCTGTACGTTCAGAATTTCACCTCTATATTAGCATTAATTTGACTTTTTAGTTTAGAGATATACCATGTAAACAGGCCCATTACCCCACCGGGTTCACGCCAACCATCGATCACCTGTTCTCACTAGTTCTTTGTTATTGCACTTTCTCATCCACTCTCCACACACTAGGGGCAATTTATAGAGACCAACTAACCGACAAAAAACTGCACATCTTTGGGATGTGGGAGGAACCCTGAGCACTCACACGGTCACAGGGCGAACTTGTAAACTCCACACAGTCAACAGCAAAGGTTTGGACTAAACCCGGGTCTCTGGCATTGTGAGGTAGCGGCACTACCAGCTGCACCACTCAGCCACCCTTCATTAATTTGACTTAAGTTTTAAAGTTCCCAATAAATACTACATTAGCCTTGTTACATGAATTTCTAATTTAGTTGCAATCCCCTGCATCACAACTACAGGTGTGATCTTATAACCATATAACATATAACCATATAACCATATAACAATTACAGCACGGAAACAGGCCCTCTCGGCCCTTCCAGTCCGTGCCGACCATTTGTTTTCCCCTAGTCCCATCTACCTGCACTCAGACCATACCCCTCCATTCCCTTCACGTCCATATACCTATCCACTTTACTCTTAAATGTTAAAATCGATCCTGCCTCCACCACTTCTGCTGGAAGCTCATTCCACACAGCCACCATCCTCTGAGTAAAGAAGTTCCCCCTCACGTTACCCCGAAACTTCTGTCCCTTAATTCTCATGTCATGCCCTCTTGTTTGAATCTTCCCTACCCTCAATGGGAAAAACATATCCACGTTAACTCTGTCTATCCCTTTCATCATTTTAAAGACCTCAATCAAGTCCCCCCTTAACCTTCTGCGCTCCAAAGAATAAAGACCTAACTTGTTCAACCTTTCTCTGTAACATAGTTGCTGGAACCCTGGCAACATTCTAATAAATCTCCTCTGTACTCTCTCTATTTTGTTGACATCCTTCCTATAACTAGGCGACCAAAATTGTACACCATACTCCAGAATTGATCTTACCAATGCCTTGTACAATTTTAACATCACTTCCCTACTCCTATATTCAATGCTCTGATTTATAAAGGCCAGCACACCAAAGGCTTTCTTTACCACCCTATCTACATGCGATTCCCCATTCAGGGAACTATGCACAGTTATTCCTAGATCCCTCTGTTCCACAGCATTCCTCAATTCCCTACCATTTACCATGTACGTCCTATTTTGATTTGTCCTGCCAAGATGTAGCACGTCACACTTAACAGCATTAAACTCAATCTGCCATCTTTCAGCCCACTTTTCCAAATGGCCCAAATCTCTCTGTAGACTTTGAAAATCTACTTCATTATCCACAACACCACCTATCTTAGTATCATCTGCATACTTACTTATCCAATTTTCCACCCCATCATCCAGATCATTGATGTACATGACAAACAACAGTGGACCCAACACAGATCCCTGAGGCACCCCACTGGTCACCGGCTTCCAACCTGACAAACAGCCATCCACCATTACTCTCTGACATCTCCCATTCAGCCACTGTTGAATCCATCTTGCTACTCCACCATTAACACCCAAAGATTGAACCTTCTTAACCAACCTTCCATGGGGAACCTTGTCAAAGGCCTTACTGAAATCCATATAGACAACATCCACTGCTTTACCCTCATCAATTTCCCTAGTAACCGCTTCAAAAAATTCAAGAAGGTTTGTCAAACATGACCTTCCAGGCACAAATCCATGTTGACTGTTCCTGATCAGACCCTGTTTATCCAGATGCTTATATATATTATCTCTAAGTATCCTTTCCATTAATTTGCCCACCACTGACGTCAAATTAATAGGTCTATAATTGCTAGGTTTATTCTTTGAACCCTTTTTAAACAATGGAACAACATGCGCAGTACGCCAATCCTCCGGCACTATTCCCGTTTCTAATGACATTTGAAATATTTCTGTCATAGCTCCTGCTATTTCTACACTAACATCCCTCAATGTCCTTGGGAATATCCTGTCAGGACCTGGAGACTTATCCACTTTTATATTTTTCATAAGTGTCAGTACTTCCTCCTCTTTGAATCTCATAGTTTCCATAGCTACTCTACTTTTTCCCCTTAACTCACAGAGTTCAATATCCTTCTCCTTGGTGAATACCGAAGAAAAGAAATTGTTCAATATCTCCCCCATCTCTTTTGGCTCTTATTCACTCCTTGATCCTGAATGTTGATGATGGGGGATTCAGTAATGGATTTAGTGACTAGATTTTCTCGTTGGCAATTGTAGTCCCTAGTTCTTGTCTGCCAAGATTATAGTTCAGTGTTGCTGCATGTTGGGGACAGATCTTCTACGTCCCTGACTTGCTGCAGTGAATATTTTATTTATGATCTTACAAACAGCAGTGAGAAGAATTAAACATAGCCTGGGTTATGTGGAGTGAATCAACTCTTTGTATTCAGAACTCCTTCCATTGAGTTGTAGGTGGCTGCATGGTGCCATGTCGCCCACAGACCATCGACACACCTCCCTTCATCGTGCTCCTGCAGTGTTCCACCTAAGTGCTACCGCACTGTGATAAAGAACAGTGATATGCTTCTCGTCTCACTTTGGGTGAAGATGTGTGTGTTTGCCCCAGTGCATCAAGGATAAACTCACTGCCACAGCTCCCTTGGCTGCATCAGAGATAAATGGTGCAGACTCGGTGCAACGGCACTCTGAAAGCTCAGGCGTCACTCCCTGGGTCTGTACTGGAGTCCGGCCTGCACCTTCCTGCTCAAGGACATGAACCTTTGGATTCAGGGTGTGGGTCCCTGGTTCAAATCCCCGAGTGTTTACAGAGGGACGTGTTATCTGCGGTTCTGATGATCCATCTCTGTTTTGTCTCAGGTGAGATGGATGTAGAAAGCCAACCAAAGCGACTTTTCCAAGGAACTGCAACCATGCTGCCATCGGATGCCTCCCATTCGCCAGAACACGACTCCTGGTGAGAATGCCTTCCTTCCTAGGATGGACTATTATTTATTTCCTAACTTATTTGGGGGATTTCTCTTTGCTGCTGCCAGGCAGCAGTGCTGTGCTCGATCACCTATGTAGTTTGGGGAGTATCTGTAGTCGCCCGCTTACCAACTGTTGCATTCCAGCAAAAGCACCACACTGCTGCCTGCCCTACCTGCCTCTAATGAGCCCATGGCTGATCAGACTGTAACCTCCACCTCCTTGTGCTACCTTGACCTCTGTTGCTTCACCTACCTTCGATATGTAATCCCTAATTAAATAATGATCTCCAATTCTAGATACTGTCACAAGAGGAAACGTGGTCACACATCCACCCTTTCCAGACCTCTCACTGCTCGGCACTCCATTCAGTAGAGGCCAAACCTGCCCAGACTTTCTTCACAAGGCAGCCCACTCACTCACCCCTGCCCTGCAGATGTGGCCACATCCCTGCCCTGCAGATGTGGCCACATCCCTGCCATGCAGAAGTGACCACATCCCTGCCATGCAGATGTGGGGTCTCTGCGGCCCTGCAGATGTGGCCACATCCCTGCCTTGCAGATGTGAAGAGTATACCTGTGTATATCCATCGTAGTAAATCTCAGTTATCCAAAGTTATGGAAAGAAATAACCCTATGTTCCTGCTGCTGAAAGCTTGTTGGCTTTGGATAATGTTTGTAATTGATGATAATTAATTTGCAGCCCGATACCGAGCAGTGACGTGTTCCTGCGCATCTCTGCAGACTGCTTGGCCGGCAGCGTCAGCAACGGTGACTCAGGGCCCGAGTCCGTGGCCAGATCCAGTGCAGTCCGAGCACCTGCCTCCTGCGTGTCCTTCACTACAGATCCCGAATGTTCACCAAAGTGACCCCGACCTCCCAATGGAACGTTGGAATGAGAGAGTTTGGAAGCAGAGTACATCCATAGTAATATGATGTCAAACGTGCAGTGCCATTAATATGTCATTGTCTATCAGGATCTCCGTGTAAAGAACTGATTGTAGAAATTCTGAGAAACATTTTCTCCTTTTTAAAAATATTTTCCCCCTGAGATTGCGCATTTACTTTTTACTTCAGGACGTGGGGTCAGAGACGGTGAAAGGTGTCCCAGCAGCGAGCCAGAGGGCAAAGCTCTGACGGCAGGCCGACTGAGGGCAACTGAGGCTGCACCTCTTTCACTTGCAACCTCTCGTTTTTATGGATAGTACTAACTGGAAAGGTTTTTGACTTGAATTTATTTTTAAGCCATTGTCAACCAGGTTTCTGTGCTTTTCTCAAATGAGCACAGTTGTTGAGAGCAGGGCTGGCAGCTGTATTTCATGGTGGGAGAGATGGGCGTGAGCATCGAAGGTCTGAGTTCCAAGAGTTCTTTTGTACAGACCTGGTTACTTTAGTGTGTTTCTTTTTTGAATGTTGCAAAAGCACCTTTTGCGGCCTGGCCTTGCCTGTGGGTCGGGCTGCTGCCGAGTGTTCCTACCTACCCTGTAACAATGTGCATAGTGTAACATACCGCAGCGGTACAGGATCAGCCTAATTTAATATTGTGCTTCACAGCTCTCCAAGACAGCAGCAACCTACATTGCTTGGTATGTGTATAATTCACAGATCCTTCAAACAGATTACATGCTTTTGGCAAAATAAATTATTAGTTTATTGAGCTACAATGTGATTTTTAAAACTCTGATTTTTCTCTAATCGTGTTTATGTGCATTTAATTCTGCCCCCTTGCAGCTTTTGTTGACCTTGGCTCCACATACAAGAGAGCCGTTGGTACAATTATTTTTGCGTGTCTATGGACATGGAGGAAATGCAGAAAGGTGGATATCCGGATATCCTAAACATGTGGTTGTGTGATGGTGCAGTGATGGGGAATATTGTGTGGATTGGACAGAGTCCCATAGCCTGTATCGGTGCAGATTTCCACAGAGCAAACTATATTTACATCCTGACTATGGTGCTGTCTGTACAGAGATTGTACGTTCTCCCAATGACCGCGGGGGTTTTCTCAGAAATCTTCGGTTTCCAACCACTCTCCAAAGATGTATAGTGTTCGGGGAATCACTGCTTGGTGCAGACTCAATGGGCCGAAGGGCCTGTTTCCACGCTGTATTTCGAAACTAAATTAAACACTGCCGAATGTCCACTGCACGGTGGTTGACACTGACAAAGGTCTCACCCAGATGGTCCCTGCTCCATCTCAAAGCAGTGGGGAAGTCTTCGCCACGGCTCCTGATCTGTGCATCTGTCACTCCCCCGTTTACAGTTGGCATTCTAGGACTGGTACAGCCCGTGCTGCAGCGATGTAGTCTAAAGTTGAGGAAAAGTAAGGCTGACCAGTTTCTGCCTCTCCTCTCCCCTCCTGTCCCATCCAGAGGGATACTAGGACATGGTGCCAGGAGGTGTTGGCGACTTTGTGTAGCCTTCAGCAGGTGGCCTTGGTTCCGCTCCAGGAGCCAGTTCTAAGCTGAGCTCCTCAGTGACGTGACCGCCTGTAACGATGGGGGTCTAGAGATGGAGAGCTGGGGAGTTTGTATCTCGCACTTGATAAGTGTGGACTGGGGACACCTTGCTTGTGGGCGGTTGAGTCAATGTAATATTACTGGTGACATAAGAAACTGCGGATGCTGGAATATTGATCAAAACATAAAATACTGGAGGAACTCCAAAGGTCAGTCAGCATCTGTGGAGGGAATGTACATGACATTTTGGGTCGGGACCTTTCTTCAGACATGGAGAAAGCTGGAAGAGATGGAGCTGGGACAAAGCCATGACAATGTCAGGTGGAAACAAATGAACAGGTGGTGTTGGTATTGGCTGAGGGGTGAAGTGACAAAGGCTAGAGGTGAAAAGGAGAGGAAATGAGGAGCGATAGTAAAGCCTGCAACTCAATTCTATTACCACTCCAGTTCACTCCTCCGTACACTCAGCTCCAATCCCGGCAGCAAAACACATTTGTAAACTTGTTGCCCTGTAAAACCCATCATAAACAACAACATAAAAGTTCAGTGTATATATATTTTTTTTAAATATACAAATGGGCAATTGTAGTGCAAAGTCAAAAATAATGTCCCCAAGTCTAAAAAGTTTGGAACCTATTTTGAGATTGTACTGTTTAATAGCCTGATGGTTGTAGGCAATAACCTACACCTGAGCTTGGCCGTTACAGTTTTCAGGCTCCTATGAGAATATGGCCAGGGTGGTGTGGGTCTCTGATGCTGGCTGCCTTTTTGAGATAGCGACTCCTGAAGATCCCTTCGATGGTGAGGAGGTCTGTGCCCATGATAGAAGGGGCAGTGTTCACCATTTTTGCAATCTTCTTTGTTCCTGGGCGTTCGAGTTGCCGAACCTGGCCGTGATGCAACCAGTCAATATGCTCGCTACTGTACACATTGCACTGTAGCAAGCTGTACAGTACAAGTTCAAAAGATTAATCGTTGACATACCAAATCTCCTCAATCATCGAAGGAAGTGAAGACGTTGATGAGCTTTCTTTATGGTTGCATCAATATGCTAGGTCCAGGTCAGATCTTCAGAGATATGCACCGCCAGCAATTTGAAACGTTTGACTGTCTCCACCACCATCCCGTCGATGGAAAACAGGTTTGTGGATCCTCGTTCTTCCTCTTCTAAAATGTCACAATTAGTTCCTTGGTTTTACTGATGTTGAGAGCAAGGTTGTAGTTCTGGCACCATTTGATCCGTCACGTTCACAAGTTATAGGAGTAGAATTAGGCCATTCGGCCCATCGAGTCTACTCCGCCATTTAATCATGGCTGTTCTCTGCCTCCTAATACCATTTTTCTGCTTTCTCCCCATAACCCTTGACACCTGTTCTAATCAAGGATTTGTCTATCTCTGCCTTCAAAATATCCACTGACTTGGCCCCCACAGCCCTCTGTGACATCGAATTCCACAGATTAACTACCCTCTGACTAAAGAAGTTCCTCCTCACCTCCTTTCTAAAAGAGCGCCCTTTAATTCTGAGGGTATGACCTCTGGCTCTAGACTCTCCCACCAGTGGAAACATCCTATCCACATCCTTTCATGCCTTTCATTATTTCGTAAGTTTCAATTAACCTTCTAAACTCCAGTGAGTACAGGCCCAGTGCTGTCAAACTCATCGTATTCCTGGAATCATTCTTGTAAACCTCCTCTGGACCCTCTCAGCACATCCTTCCTCAGATATCAGTCTGAAGAACACCCATTCCTTCTCTCCAAAGATGCTGCCTGTCCCACTGAGTTACTCCAACATTACTCCAACTACCTCCGCTACATCAACGACTGCTTTGGTGTCACCTCCTGCACCCACACACAACTGACTGACTTCATCTGTTTCACCACCAACTTCCATCCGGCACTCAAATACACCTGGACCACTTCCGACAGTTCCCTTCCATTCCTTGACCTCACTATCTTCATCGCAGGCGATAGACTCCTGACCGACATCCACTATAAACCCACTGACTCCCACGGCTATCTGGACTACTCTTCTCCCACCCTGCTTCCTGTAAGGACTCCATCCCCTATTCCCAATTCCTCCGTCTACGCTGCATCTGCTCCCAGGATGAGGTGTTCCACACCAGGGCATCACAAATGTCCTCATTCTTCAGAGAACGGGGATTCCCCTCCTCTACCATTGACGAGGCTCGCACCAGGGTCTCCTCCATACCCCATAACACTGCCCTCTCTCCCCATCCCCCCACTCGCAACAAAGGCAGAGTCCCCCTGGTCCTCACCTTTCACCCCACCAGCCGGCACATACAACACATAGTCCTCTGCCAGTTTCGCCATTTCCAACGTGACCCCACCACTCGCCACATCTTCCCATCTCCCCCGCCCCGTCTGCCTTCAGCAAAGACCGCTCCCTCTGCAACTCCCTTGTAAATTCTTCCCTTCCCTCCCGCTCCACCCCTTCCCCGGGCACTTTCCCTTGCAACCGCAAGAGATGCTACACTTGTCACTTTACCTCCCTCCTCCACTCCATTCAAGGACCCAAGCAGTCGTTCCAGGTCTGACAGAGGTTCACCTGCACCTCCTCCAACCTCATCTATTGCATCCGCTGCTCTAGATGCCAACTGATCTATATCGGTGAGACCAAGCGGAGGCTTGGCGATCGTTTCGCCGAACACCTCCGCTCGGTCCGCATTAACCAACCAGACCTCCCGGTGGCTCAGCACTTCAACTCCCCCTCCCATTCCATATCCGACCTCTCTGTCCTGGGCCTCCTCCATGGCCAGAGTGAGCAACACCGCAAATTGGAGGAACAGCACCTCGTGTTCCGCTTGGGGAGTCTGCATCCTCTTGGCATGAACATCGAATTCTCTCAATTCTGTTAACCCTTGTCTCCTCCCCTTCCTACCTCTCCCTCAGCCCTCCTTTTCCTTTCTTCCCCCCCGCCTCCCCCCACCCCCCATCAGTCTGAAGAAGGGTTTCGGCCCGAAACGTTGCCTATCTCCTTTGCTCCATAGATGCTGCTGCACCCGCTGAGTTTCTCCAGCATTTTGTGTACCCCCGCTTACTCCAACATTTTGTGTCAATCATCCTTCCTCAGAATATGATCAGAATATGCGGCTTAACAAGCACCTTATAGAGCCTCAGCATTGCATCTCTGTTATTTTATTCCAGTCCTCTTGATATAAATGCTAGCATTGAATTTCCCTTCCTTACTGCCGATTTGACTTGCAAATTGACTTTTTGGGAGTCCTGCACTAGCACTCAAAAGACTCTGCACCCCCTATTTCTAGATTCTCTATTTGAAAAGTAATTTATGCCTTTATTCTTATTCAAAATTATATTATTTTTCAAAATGTATGACTCTGGACTTTGCTGCACTGAATTTCATCTGCCACTTCTCTGCCCATTCTCCTAACCTGTCCAAGTCCTTCTGCAGAGTCCTTGCTTCCTCTACACTGCCTGCCCCTCCACCTATCTTAGCATCATCTGCAAACTTGGCCACAAAGCCTTCAATCCCCTTAACCAAGTCACTAACATACAACGTGGAGAGAAGAGGCCCCAGCACTGACCCCTGCGGAACTCCGCTAATCTCTGGCAGCCAACCTGAAAAAGCCCCATTTATTACAAACTCTTTGCCTGCTGCCATCCAGCCAACCTGTTATCCATTCTAGTATGTTCCCTTAAATACCATGGACTCTTGTCTCGATGTGCGGCAACTTATCGAAGGCCTTTTGAAAATCTAGGTAAACAACATCTACAGCTTCCCCTCTGTCCTGTTATTAACTTCCACAAAGAACTCCAGCAGATTCGTCAGGCAAGAACATACCTTCACAAAACCATTCTAACTTCAGCCTATTTTATTGTGAACTTTTAAGTACTGTGTGACCTGATCCTTTATAATTGACATTGAAATCTTATCGACCACTGAAGTTAGGCTAACAGACCTATAGTTTCCGCTCTTCAGCTTTGCTCCCTTCTTGTACAGCGGGGTGATATTCGCAATTTTCCAATCTTAAGGAACCATTCCTCATTCTAGTGATTCTTGAAATATCACAACTACTACCTCCACATTCTCTACCTTCAGAACTCTGGGGTGCATTCCATCTGGTCCAGGTGACTTATCCACCCTCAGACCTTTCAGTTTTCCTGGCACCGTCTCCTTAGTAATCGCTCCTTCACTAACTTCCACCTCCTGACTCACTAAGATTGTTGGTATCATCCATTTTTTGATTTCCCGTTATCACTTCATTCTCCTGCCGTCCCACATCCACTCTTGCCTCTTTTTTATTCTTTATATATCTGTAGAAACTCTTGTTAACATAGAAACATAGATAATAGGTGCAGTAGTAGGCCATTCGGCCCTTCGAGCCTGCACCGACATTCAATATGATCATGTCTGATCATCCAACTCAGTATCCTATACCTGCCTTCTCTCCATACCCCCTGATCCCTTTAGCCACAAGGGCCACATCTAACTCCCTCTTAAATATAGCCAATGAACTGGCCTCAACTACCTTCTGTGGCAGAGAATTCCACAGATTCACCACTCTCTGTGTGAAAAATGATTTTCTCATCTCGGTCCTAAAAGACTTCCCCCTTATCCTTAAACTGTGACCCCTTGTTCTGGACTTCCACAACATCGGAAACAATCTTCCTGCATCTAGCCTGTCCAACCCCTAATGAATTTTGTAAGTCTCTATAAGATCCCCTCTCAATGTTCTAAATTCCAGCGAGTACAAGCCGAGTCTATCCAGTCTTTCTTCATTTGGAAGTCCTGCCGTCCCAGGAATCAGTCTGGTGAACCTTCTCTGTACTCGCTCTATGGCAAGAATGTCTTTCCTCAGATTAGGAGACCAAAACTGTACTCAATACTCCAAGTGTAGCCTCACCAAGACCATGTACAACTGCAGTAGAACCTCCCTGCTCTTGTACTCAAATCCTTTTGCTATGAATGCCAACATACCATTCGCTTTCTTCACTGCCTGCCGCACCTAACCTTTTTTTATTTTATTGGCTGCCTTACATTCGTACTTCATCTCTTTATCTCCGTATTGTCCTTTTGAGTTACATTTTGTAGTTCTTTAAAAACATCCTAATCCTCTGGCTTCCCACTAATCTTTTGCAATGTTGTATGTATTCTCTTTTGCTTTTATGTTGTCCTTGACATTCCTTGTCAGCATGGTCGCCTTATTCTCCCCCTGGAATCATTCTTCCTCTTTGGAATGAAATGACCCACACCTTCCGAATTATCCGCAGAAATTCCTGCCATTGATGCTCTACCGTCATTCCTACTAAAGCCCCTTTCCAATCAATCTTTGGCAGCTCCTCCCTCACGCCTCGGTAGCCCCCTCTGCTCAACTGTAATACTGACGAAGCATCCGATTGCACCTTCTCCCTTTCAAATTGTAGGTTAAATCTTATATTCTGGTCACTACCTCCTAGCGGTTCCATTACCTCAAGTTCTCTTTATTAAATCTGGTTAATTGTACAACACTAAATCTAGTATTACCTTATCCCTGGTAGGCTCCACTACAAGCTGCTCTAAGAAACTATCTCGGAGACACTACAATTCTCTCTTGGGGTCCAGTGCCAGCCTGATTCTCCCAGTCTACCTGCATATTGAAATCTCACATGACCACCGTAGCATTGCCTTTCCTACAAGCCAATTTTATTTTCTGATGCAACTTGTACCCTATATCCTGGCTACTGTTTGGAGGGCTTGTAAATAACTCCTGTAAGTCTTTTTACCCTTGCCGTTTTTCAGCTCTACCAACAGGGACTTTACAAATTCTGATCCTATGTCACCCTTTGCTACGGACTGAATTTCCTTACCAGCATGGCTACCCCACCCCCTCTGCCCACCTGTCTGTCCTTGCGATAGGATGTGTAGCCTTGAATATTTAGCTCCAAGTTCTGATTGTCTTGTCGCCACGTCTCCGTAATGCCTGCAACATCATACCTACCAATTTCCAACTGCTACAAGCTCATCCACTTTATTCCTAATGCTATGTGCATTCAAATGTAATACCTTCAATTCGGTGTTGACCACCCTTCCACTCACAACCATCCTGATTTTACCCGACCTTGCTCTCTTCCCCCTTTTTAAACTTTCTGTCCTGTTATTTCTGGAGACTTTGTGACCTTTCCTGCACTATCACGCTAACTCCACGCACACGCCTCCATGTTGTTGACTCCACCCCGCCGCACTATTTAGTTTAAACTCACCCATGTAGTACTAGCAAACTTGCCTGCCAGAATGTTGGTCCCCCTCCAGTTAAGGTGCAACCCGTCCCATTTGTACAGGTCACCCCTAACCCAGAAGAGAACCCAATGGTCGAGGAAACTAAATATCTGCCCCCCGCACCAACTCCTCAGCCACAAATTCAGCTCCCCTATCTCTGTTCCTACCCTCACTAGCACGAGGTACTCGAAGCAAACCTATGTCGTTTGTGCCTACATGCGCAACTACCTCCGGCTGTTCCCCTTCCATCTTGAAGTTCTCCTGCAATTGGTCTGGGACGTCATGGACCCTGACACCAGGGAGGCAACACGCCATCCTTGAGTCTCGCCTGTTGTGTGTGTGCCGCAGAATCTCCTGTCCGCACCTCTGACTGGCTGTGCCGGACGTCGATCTCTGGTTGAGCGTCCGCTCCAGGATTCGAATCACAGACCTGTCCGCCGCTCGGACTGGAAGTGTCGTCTGCCCCGACAGCTCCCAAGAGGGTATACCTGTTTTCAACAGGCACATCCACTGAGGTCTCCTGCACTTGTTTAATCCCCTTCCTTTCTGTCTCTAACTGTCGCTCCTCCTGTACTCTCAGAGTGACGACCTGATTGAAGCAAAACAGATGCATCTGGACACAGTGCCCACAGGTGTAGTGGTCAAAGGTACCAGCAGTGCCCCAGGCTTCCCACATCCTGCAGGAAACACACTGCAACAACATTCCTGTCATCACTGCAATAAGTCACTTATTAAGCCAAATAAGTCAAATATCGGAACAGACACAGAGCTTATTAAAACATGGTCTCCTCGCCGAAGCCTCCTGAGCCAAAGCCTCACACTTTATCTCTCCAAGACACTTCATCTCAACAAGGCCACACTCTACAGGCCACTCTGCTAGACCCAGTCTTACTTTGATATACGCTTCAATCAATCAATTGATCGCAATTCCACAACCAATCCCCTTGCTTGCTCGCTCCTCAAAGCTGCCACTCACTCTTTCCACAGCTGTGTTAAATGCTCAGGCTGACTCTTGCTAGATCGATCTCCATCCTATATTCTGAGTCGTCATAGAGTGATACAGCGTGGAAATAGGCCCTTCAACCCAACTTGCCCACACCGGCCAACATGTCCCAGTTACTCTTGTCTCACCGTGTTTGATCCATATCCCTCCAAACCTGTCTATGTACATATCTAACTCTTTCTTAATCATTAGAATAGTCCCAGCCTCAACTACCTCCTCTGGCAGCATGTTCCATACACCCACCACCCTATGTGTGAAAATGTTACCCCTATTCATGTTTTTCCCTCTCACCTTAAGCCTATGTCCTCTTGGTTCTTGGTCGTCCTCAAATATTCCAAATGGAATTTGAACTGGAGGTGGTCCTCGGTTCACCTACTCTGGGCAAAAGACTGTGCATCTACCCAATCTATTTCTCTCATGATATTATACATCTCTATAAGATCATCCCTCATCCCTCACCGCTTCTGGTTGGGGAACCCGAGTCCTTGAACATTTCCCAGTCTACAGACTCCAAGCAGTCCCTGATTCATTCCTCTGCCTCCCCTGAGCAGCTCTGTGCAGTCCTCATCGCTGGGGGTGCACTCTTCAGCCATTGCCTATATGCAGGGAGAAGCGGCACGGCTGAGTAGTAAGATTTCCCAAAGTGAGGATGTGGGGTGGAGTGATAGACATCTCTGATAATGGTATAGCAGTGGGCGAAGGTATTTGTTCCTCTGGTGCTGCAGGACATGTGCTGGTGGTAGTTAGGGAGTGATATCTTCAGGCTGGCTTTGTTGAAATCCTCAGCTGTGATCGTAAAGACGTTGTGTTACGCCGATTATTGTTTGTTGCCCATGGTGTGCGGCTTCTCCAGTGCTCGATGAACGTCTGCCTGGGATGAGATATAGAGGGCGTCATGATGTTGGTGGTGAATTCCCTCGGGTAGTAGAAGGGGCGACACTTCACCGCCAGGTGTTCCAGATGTGGAGGGGAGTTGGACAGGACTGCTACATCTGAGCATCACGGAGACGCTACCTCCCCTGTGCCTCAGTCTTACAATCCAACCACGTTTCCAGACACAATAGAGGTTTCCCCAGTGTTTCCTGGCAATATGCTGCCCATACAAGAAGGGAGCAAAGCAGAATAGTGGGAACTATTGGCCGGTTAATCTGACTTCCGTGGTTGGTAAAATTTTAGAGTCCTTTATAAACAATGAGGTTATGGAGTACTTAGAAATTCATGATAAAATAGGCCATAGTCAGCATGGCTTTGTGAAGGAGAGGTCTTGCCTGACAAATTTCCTTGAATTCTTTGAAGAAATAAATAACAGAATAGACAAAGGAGAGTCAGTAGATTTTGCTTACCTAGACTTTCAGAAAGCATTTGATAAGGTGCCACAAGTGAGGCTGCTAAGGAAGATGAGAGTTCATGGTTTCAAAGGGCAGATACTAGCATGGATACAGGGCCAGATTTAGTTGAAGAGTGGCCCTGCTATTTCACTTGTGAGCACCCCCCCCTTCCCAATCCCCCACCCCCATGACTAGAGGACCGTGACTACCCGACAGTGACAGTGTGACACTTTTAGATCCTACTGTATGTTGTCATTAAACAGTTGGTTTTAAAATACATATTGGATTCACCGCGGAGCGGGCGATGCCTTACCTGGATCGCTGTTTGAAGCTCTGGAGTGTTGGGCCTGTTGCTTCAACATCATGGAGCTGTGGTTTGCGGAGCTCCCAGCCTCAGGCTGCGCTGATTTCAACACCGTGGAGCCCTGGGATCCCTTTGCCGAGGGCTGCCAGCGTGAATCTCCGCACAGCTCAGCCAGCGGTCTCCGGTCGGAAGTGGCCGATTCGGAAGTCCCATAGTTGGGAAATATTTCTTAAAGAATTGTTCCTTATTGATAATTATATTGCAAAATCTGAATCAAATCTGAATCAAACCTGCTTGAAAAAGGCTAACATAACTAAATAAACAGGTTCACTTCTTAATAAACTGACAACTCACAAAGCAGTTTGGAAGACCAATTCAAAACGTTACTAATTATCGGCCGATGGAAGTGGCAAGGAAAACAAACCCCAGCCAAGTGAGCAACACAGACACTTGGCTGTCCTCTCTCCACTTCCCTGAACACAGAATTACATGGTATTATTACATGGTGTTGAAGCGGTTGATGTCCTGCCGGCAGTTTAAAATAAAATGTTCTAACGCCGGAAGATGGCAATGAGGGGGGGTCCAAGAGGAGGGAAAAGGGAACATCAATGGGGGCGATGACTCCTTCCATGGAACAACGGTGTGAGGTGGAGGCGACGGAAGAAGAGCTCCAAATCGTGGTGGATGCGGAACTCATTGAGTTGGGGATGGAGGGGAACAAAGGTGAGGCCTCTGCTGCGGACAAACCGTTCGGTATCTGAGAGGGGGTGGTCAGGGGGGATGGTGAAAACATAACAGGGATGGGGGTTGGGGCCGGAGGAAGGCAGGTGAGTGGACTGAGGCCGAGGTGATGTCTGGTGGGGGGGTGGTGGGCGGTTGGGGGGATGGTGGGTGGTCAGGGGGTAGGGGGTATGAGGACAGTAGTGTGGGTGGGGAAGAGCTAGGGTCACATGGTTTGAGGGGAATGGGGAAGACCCAATGCCGTGTCCATATCCATCGTCAACCCTTTAAGAATCACTTGCCAATCTTTCTTGGCCAATTCACGTCTCATACCTGCAAAGTTACCTTTCTTTAAGTTCAGAATCCTTGTTTCTGAATTAATTATGTCACTCTCCATCCTAATGAAGAACTCAACCGTATTATGGTCACACTTGCCCAAGGGGCCACGCACAACAAGACTGCTAACTAACCCTTCCTCATTACTCAATACCCATTACTAGAATAGCCTGCTCTCTCGTTGGTTCCTCTACATGTTGGTTTAGAAAACTATCCCGCATACATTCCCCCTTGTTATCATATGATAACCTATCATCAATGATAACTAGTGTACAATGGTGACTGGTTCATTCTAACAAACATATTAACAACAAGATGCTTTTTTTTTGATGAATATTTTTATTAATTGTAAATACATATTAATAGAAAATACTTCTTATATACATTCGTAATATTATTAATATTCACATTTAAGACATTTATATTTCTATACATTTTTTTTATATAAGTAAGAAAAGATAGAGAAAAATAATATAGAGATAAAAAATCAAAAATAAAGAAGTGAATGGAGTATTAAAAAATTATCCATCGTTGGAGATATATCCATGATTTGTTATACGTATTTCTTCATCTATTCCATTATTCAGGTTTCAGTCAGGCTCTCGCACCGAGCCATTTTGACCCTTTAGATATTCAATGTATGGAGACCATATTCCTCTGAAAAGATCCAACCTGATTTAGGACGAGCCTCAATCTTTCCAGATGGAGTGTCTCCGACATTCCTGTAATCCACATTTTGATTGTGGGGGATGTAGGACCTATCCAGAATTTTAATATTAATTTTTTCCCAATTATTAAACTATAATCAATAAAAAATATTTGATTCGTTGTTATTAATTGATCTGTTTCCAGTATTCCCAGTATTATTAACTTTGTCAGGAGTCAGATTCATATTAACAACATTCGAAATTATCCTAAATATTTCTATCCAAAATTTTGTAATTTTTACACAATTTGTAAATGAGTGTGTCAAGTTAGCTTCTAAGTGCTGACATTTATCACATATGGCAGATACATTTGAAAAAATGTTATGTAGTTTGGATTTTGAGTAATGTAGTCTATGTAATATTTTAAATTGTATAAGAGAGTGTCTAGCATTTAACGAACAGTGGTGTATATGTTGTAATCTTTCATCCCATACTTCTGGTCTAATAATTTGACCTAATTCGTTTTCCCTTGATTGTCTATATATTTCTGTCAATGGGACATCATTTTCCAATAGAATATTATAAATATATGATATCAATTTTTCTGTGTTCAGATGTTTATTTAGACATTCATATAACATTTCTGTCTTTCTATTTCTAATTTCCTGTGTGTTTGCTTTTACATAGTCTCTAATTTGTAAGTATCTAAAATAATCTTTTGAATGTAATCCATAAATTTGTTGTAATTCTTGAAAGGAAAGAATTTTCCCTGTAGAGATCTCCCGTCTTATTAATTCCCTTATTTTTCCATTGTAAAAAGCCTTTACAATGAAAACAAATGGTCGGCACGGACTGGGGGAAAACAAATGGTCGGCACGGACTGGAAGGGCCGAGAGGGCCTGTTTCCGTGCTGTAATTGTTACATGGTTATATGGTTATATGGTTAAAAAGCCTTTATCCATCATTGACGGTTTAAATGTAACATTATTTACAATGGTAAGGGCTAGTGGTATACATTCCAATTTTAATGTTTTCTTTATTTGTTTCCAGATACGTATTCCACTTTCTATTATAGGGTTTTCGCTATAGGTTTTCTTACCTAAATTAATATTGGCAAATATTATCGAACTAATTTCAAAAGGCGAACAATCTTCTTTTTCCATTTTTAACCAAATTGGTTGTTTCTCTGTCTCTACTAACCAAAAATTCATATTTTTAATATTAACTGCCCAGTAATAAAACATAAAGTTTGGTAGTGCTAGACCTCCATTTATTTTTGATTTACATAAATGTTTTTTATTTATTCTATGGCTCTTATAATCCCAGATAAAGTTGGTAACTAAAGAGTCCACCTTCCTAAAGAAATATTTAGGAAGATATATCGGAATCAATTAGAAAAGATATAGTAATTGCTGAAGAAAAATCATTTTTATTACATTAATTTTACCTAGCATTGAGATGGGTAGAGTTTTCCAATATAAAATTTTCTTATTTAATTTATTCAATAAGAGTGGGAAGTTGGATTTAAATAATCAAATCTTTTTGTTACGTAAATTCCAAGATATTTGATTTTTTTGTTTGTTATCTTAAAAGGAAATTGTTGTAATATATGTAAGTTATTTACCATTATTGGCATGAGTTCAATTTTATTCCAATTAATACTATATCCTGAAAAAGATCCAAATTAAGTTATTAATTTTAATAAATTTTGGATACTAATTTCCGGTTTTGTAATATAAAGTAATACATCATCCGCATATAAGGAGATTTTATTTTCAGTATCTCTGGTATTATACCCATGTATTTCAGGATGTGATCTCACACGTTGAGCTAATGGTTCTATTGCAAGTGCAAATAGTAGTGGGGATAAAGGGCAACCTTGTCTACAGTCTTGAGATAGATTGAATTTAGTTGATAGCATTTGATTTGTTATTATTCTGGCTGTTGGATTAGTGTAAATAATTTGACCCAAGTAATAAACTTCTCTCCCAATTTAAAAGTTTCCATAAACGAAAACAAGTAAGACCATTCCACCTGGTCGAAGGCTTTCTCGGCATCTAACAAAATAACTACTAGATCTTTATTAATACCTCTTTTCGAGTATATAATATTGAATAAACGTCTCAGGTTATAAGAGGAATATCATTTTGGTATAAATCCTATTTGATCAGGATGAATTAATTCATTAATAACTGTACTGAGCCTTTGTGCTAATATTTTAGTTAATATCTTTTGATCAGTATTTAAAAGAGCTATAGCTCTAAATGATCCTGGGTCATCCAGATCTTTGTCTATTTTAGGTATGAATGTTATAATAGATTAATTTAACGTTTCTGGTAGTTTCTGCTGGGTATAAAGATATTCATAGAGTGTCTTCAAGCGTGGTGCAATCAGATCATAAAATGTTTTATAAAATTCTGAGCCAATACCATCTGGTCCCGGTGTTTTACCATTTTTTAATGATCTGATAGATTCTTCGATTTCTTTTACTGAAATTTCAGCATTTAATGATTCTCGATTTTGTGAATCCGACCCATTCAGATTACTTTTTTTTTAAATGCTTCTATTCCTATCCTGTTTTCTGTCGTTTTAGCAGAGTATATTTTTTTATAATATTGCAAAAATCTCTCATTAATATCTTTAGGTTGTACTAGGGGTTCGCCATTATGTGATTTAATCCTATGGATTATTTTTTCTCCCTCCATCTTCCTTAATTGGCGAGCCAATAATTTTTGAGGTTTATCTCCAAATTCAAACTGTAATTGTTTATTGTATTGATAGAGTTTTACAACTTGATCTGAATATATTTTATTTAATTTATATTTCAGTGCTGCAATTTTATTATGTATTGTTATGGATGGATTAGTTGCATTCTCTGTATCTAGTTGTTTTAATCTCCTTTTCCAGTTCCTGTTGATCCCTCCGATTCTTTTTATTATAAAATGCTTGAGAAGAAATCATAATTCCACGGACATATGCTTTAAAAGTTTCCCATAATAAGGAAGAAGATATTTCAAAGAAAATCTTGATCTGTTCTGTAATATATTCCTGAGTTGCATTGTTTTTTAAAATTTGTGGATTAAATCTCCATTGTCCCCGTTTTTCCATTTTACCATTTATTTTAATCTTAAATGTTAAAGGTGCGTGATCTGAGATTATAATATTATGGTATTTTGAATTATAAGTGAGTGAGATAAGTTTGGCATTGACCAAAAAATAATCTATTCTTGAGTAAGTTTTATGTACAGGTGAATAAAAGGAATATTCTCGTCCAGTTGGATTTTCTACTCTCCAAACATCTTTAATATTAGTAGTTTCCATATATGCATTTAATAAGTCACTGGAATGGGATTTAATTTTCATTTGTCTTGTGGATCTGTCAAAGTAAGAATCTACTTAGAAAGAAGAATGATACGTTTTATCTATCCATTTAACTTTCAGCCTATGCTCAGTATCTTTTTTTAAATGAGTTTATTGAATGAAAATCAATTCAGCTTTAATTGCTTTTAAGTGTGCTAATACTTTACCTCTCTTAATTGGTTCATTAATACCTTAAACATTCCAGCTGCAAAACGTTATTCCTTCATTCCCCGTATTAATTTTTAAGTCTTGCATCTTTTGTCTATGGGGGTCTGTAATAAAGCCATTGGTTCAGTTTGACAGACCCGACCTTACACCCGAACTCCGAATAGACAAATTTTAAGTCGCTTGAATGTCTCTCACGTGTATATCTCCTTTGATCCAATATATAACTCCATTCAAACTGAGAATAACAATAATAGTTTATAATAGAAAAGAAGAGAGGATAGAATAAGAAATTAGTGTTGTGCACAAAGAAGGAAAAAACTACATCTAGTATTGGTGTAGTTAGTGCTAGCCATACTAGCATGGCTAACCATCTACCGACTTCCGTAGTTGATGTTACTAACTTAACCAGCTCCCTGGTTTTTTGGAATTATTATTCCATAATGGTATTTTACCGGGGATATTAAATTTAAAATATTTGGGTTATAATAGTCGAAAATGTGAGAATACATATATTTAAAACTTATTTGAAAATCTAATTATAAAAAAACACACGAAAAGAAAGGAAAATAAAAAATAAAAATGAAAATTACTAGTACAAAAGAAAGGTTTCCAAAGAGGACAAATGAAGTCAGACTCTATATTTGACTCTAATCATTCCAATATAAGGAAACATTAATCATTAGTAATAATGATTAATTCTGATTAGTAAAAATACCACGGTATAATTTTAATATTTATTAGTTATTATATTAGTAGTGTAGTTAGTGTCATAATAATTAACTCTGATTAGTGAAGATACCATGGTATATTTTTAGTATTTATTAGTTATTTGTATTAGTAGTGTAGTTATACTAATTATTAGTATCCATGGGAGGGTTTCTGATCCACATCTTTCTCCAGCTTCCATCCAGTACTATCCAGTTCCATCCAGTCCTGCAAAGTCCTGCAAAGTCAGTGTATTCAATGATGAGGCCTTCTCAAGTCTTAATCTTCCGTGCAAAGTCCAGCGCTTCCACAGGGTTGAGAAGAAATATTCCTTCTTGTTGTAAGTGACTCTTAGAGTAGCTGGGTAGTTCAGGCCATATTTCAAGTTTTCCACCCCCCTCAAGAGACTTTTAGTCTCATTAAATGCTTTTCGTTTCCTGGAGACCTCTGCTGGATAATCTCGATAGATGCTGATCTTGTGTCCTTCAAAAGTAAGGTTTCTGTTTCTTGATGTTTTTTGCATTATCTCCTCCAAGACGTGGTCGTATTGTACTTTTATTATCATTTGTCTTGGGGAGCATTTGGCCTTGTCTGACGTCTCATCACTCTGTGTGCTCGGGCTAGCAAAGGCTTTTATTCCAGAGATAAAACATTTTGCAGTAAATTCTCGGGGATCTTTATCTTTCTCTCCCCCTTCAGGAATACCCACAATTCTTAGGTTTTGTCTTCTCTGGCGACCTTCCAGTTCAGTACATTTCTCGGTTATTTTGGTCAATAAATCCGTTAGACGTCCATTTTCTGTGATAAGCTTTGCTGTAGTCTGAGCACTTGTTTCGGCTAGTTCTTCAAGGCTTTTTATGCCAGCCGTCTGTTGGTCCAGTGCCTTCTCCACAGGATTCAGCCTTTCTTCAAAATCAATTTTCACATTTTTAATCTTATCATTCGTCTCCTTTGACATTTCAATCATCATTTCTGCAATTTCTTTCTTCAAATCATCCGATATTTTCTTAGTCTTAGTATTAATGTTGGTATTAATTTCAAGTTTCAGATCTTTCATTTCAGCATTCAACTGGTTTATTTCTTCCTTTAAACCAGCAATTTCACGTGCAATAAAAGTTTTAAGTTCTTCACTTTCCGATTTTTTCGTCATTTTTTTCGTCACATCTTCTTGGGATAATGTCCTACCTGAGTCCGAGGCTTTAGTCAGGCCTTCCCCCGGTCTCTGCCTGGTAGTTCACCTTTTCAATTTTTCGGGTGGGCTGCGCTGTGTAGACATAACAAGTCGCGCGCCTGATGACGTCACTCACAGCAATCGGTGCAGAGACGGCAGGCAGCAGGCAGCAGGTAGGTCCGTTAATCCCCATTTTTTTTCCGTTTTTTATGAGGAGCTGGCTGGCGTTAACCTCTAGCCCTCCATAGCGCCACTGGAAGTGACACAAGATGCTGATGTATTTTCCCAGAGCTTCCCAAGTTTTCGTGGACGTAGCTTCTTGATTTCCGCCTGATGAGTCTTCACCTCCCAAGTTTTCATGGGCGCAAATCCCCTCCATCCATGTTGCTAATTCATCTGTGCTTGATCCATAGTAGAGTATGAAGTTCCTAAAATAACCTAGGATAAAGTAAGTTAGCAGACCATACTTCCACTGATACAGTGGTGGAGATGTACCCACACTTTCTTCCCTTCTACTCTCATCAGAAGGCCTCTCTCTCTACACTGCTCCTACTCTATAATACAATTCTTCCAACACTAGGATCAAAGCTCATCTCTACAGTCACACGGTGAAAATTGATTATTTCCAATGTGCCTTTAATGAAGATTTCTCATATGAATTTCAGCTGGGTTCAGTCCAGATTTCCCTGCAGGCGTGAATCTTATTTAAAATAACCATGGGGAATACTTTAATCCAGTCAAATTTAGTCTCAGCCTTTAATTTAACTAATTTAGGTTTCAGGGTCTGTCTTATCCCTTTTACAAAACCAGTAGCTTGTAGTTGATATTCACAATTTAATTGCTGCGGAATTCCCAGCTATTTGGAAGCCGGTGACCAGTGGGGTGCCTCAAGGATCTGTGTTGGGTCCACTGTTGTTTGTCATGTACATCAATGATCTGGATGATGGGGTGGAAAATTGGATAAGTAAGTATGCAGATGATACTAAGATAGGTGGTGTTGTGGATAATGAAGTTGATTTTCAAAGTCTACAGAGAGATTTGGGCCATATGGAAAAGTGGGCTGAAAGATGGCAGATGGAGTTTAATGCTGATAAGTGTGAAGTGCTACATCTTGGCAGGACAAATCAAAATAGGACGTACATGGTAAATGGTAGAGAATTGAGGAATGTTCTGGAACAGAGAGATCTAGGAATAACTGTGCATAGTTCCCTGAAGGTGGAATCGCATGTAGATGGGTTGGTAAAGAAAGCCTTTGGTGTGCTGGCCTTTATAAATCAGAGCATTGAATATAGGAGCAGGGAAGTAATGTTAAAATTGTACAAGGCATTGGTGAGACCAATTCTGGAGTATGGTGTACAATTTTGGTCGCCTAATTATAGGAAGGATGTTAACAAAATAGAGAGAGTACAGAGGAGATTTACTAGAATGTTGCCTGGGATCCAGCAACTATGTTACAGAGAAAGGTTGAACAAGTTAGGTCTTTATTCTTTGGAGCCCAGAAGGTTAAGGGGGGACTTGATTAAGGTCTTTAAAATGATGAAAGGGATAGACAGAGTTGACGTGGATAAGCTTTTCCCATTAAGGGTAGGGAAGATTCAAACAAGAGGGCATGACAGGCGAATTAAGGGACGGACATTTAGGGGTAACGTGAAGGGGAACTTCTTTACTCAGAGGGTGGTGGCTGTGTGGAATGAGCTTCCAGCAGAAGTGGTGGAGGCAGGATCGATTTTAACATTTAAAAGTAAAGTGGATAGGTATATGGACGGGAAGGGAATGGAGGAGTATGGTCTGAGTGCAGGTAGATGGGACTAGGGGAAAACAAATGGTCGGCACGGACTGGAAGGGCCGAGAGGGCCTGTTTCCATGCTGTAATTGTTATATGGTTATATGGTTATTTATATAATTTTCATCAATTTGTTGTGGATCATTATTTAGATTAAATCAAATAGGGATGCCAAACCTTGGGACAATTTTCTTCAACACCTCGATAATAGCCGCTTTATTATCAAGGGTCTGATAAATTTTGATCCACCGGTCAAATGTATTGACTCTGACAACAAGTACCCATTCCCCTGGTACATCCTCTAACTCAAAAGTATTTTTCTTTCTTAAGTGGTTAGCATTGACTTCCTGAAGGGAGTCTTGTCACTCGAGCTTTCTCTTCCTTTTATTACTCATATATTATACTTCACGTTCTCCGGGTATTAGAAACATAGAAAATAGGTGCAGGAGGAGGCCATTCGGCCCTTTGAGCCAGCACCGCCATTCATTGTGACATGGCTGATCGTCCCCGATTATATATGATTCTTCCATATATGCCAATACTGCAACATCTGTCCCCTTCTTGATGATCGCTAAATAATCCCATCCCATCTTCAGTCTTTCTAAGGGTCAGACAAGAAAAGATACCAGGTCAATAATTACATTTCCAAATCCTTTCAATCCAGATCCCATAAACCATCTTTAAATGCCAGATTTTAATTATTCTTATACACTACTATGGTCCTGAATCATGTCCCACACTTTTAAGGGATTAAATTTACAACTGGTCACAAATTATTCATAGTAGTTAGAATTTAGGCGCAAAGTGGGTGTCCCCGAACAACAGAGTAGTATTCATTCTAATTTGAAATTGCCCATCCAGACAAAGTATTCCAGTGATGGTTTCTTTCAAGTTGGAGCTTGCCTCAATGGTCTTTAGAGACTTTCTGTATTTTTCCAGTTTCCTGAGACTTAGTTATTTTTCTTTACTGGTGTCAAATATTGGGTTCTTATGTGTGTACGGTTTGGCACCAGGGTGTGTGCTGAGCAGCTCTATCACCAAGTTAATTATTGATTTGTATATAGAACTTCTTCTTAATGTTAAATTTGCAAGAGTAGGAATACTACTATGAGGAGCAACCTTTCCTGTCTTTTGGCATTTCCCCGATTGTGAATGTGCCTCTGATCCTGGATATTGAAGGGACAGGACAGCATTACTTCTCTCTGGGGACCTACTTGGATGGAATTGATGGTTACACATCCTACCTGAGCTGTGTCTTCTGCCTGTTCTTGAGGGTTTGCATGCTCGTTTACCTCACTTCCCAGATGATGGTGTATACAGGCAACACTGTCCTGAAGGCACAACTCAACAACATTTTATTAAATTAATTTACATTTGTTTGGGTCTCCCATAATGATTGCTCCAATTTCTCATTCTTATACCCCCTGCACTCGTCGACATTTCAGTGTAATTCATAGATTTCCTCTCTTCCTTCCCTAGTACCAATCTGATTCCCTTTGAGTTTTTCTTCTTTTAACACCAGCTACTTTGTCTCCTTTCTTACTTTCTTATTTTTGTACTCCATTCTGTCTGTGGGCTTTGCTTGATTTGGTCATCCTAATTCGATACAATTAAAGTGGTTTCTTGGGATTGCTACTTTCCCTTTATAATTTAGTTACAGGTATTTGTGGGGCTTTCTGCAGTGTTCTTGATTCGAAATATTTGTTCTTATTATTCTCCCTGTACCATCTCAGTGCCAAGAGGAGGGTATGCTCCATTCCTTCAGATTTTTTTATGGGTTCTGAGGCAGGGGTTAGGTTATTCGCGGTCTCCGGGGAAGAAGCGGCCGTTCCAGATACTCCAAGCCGCGGAGAGCATTCTCCTGACGCCGGAACTCCATTATCCGGAGAGAGGGCCTATGACATCGGGCCGCCGTTGCGGCGACTGCAGAGGCCTCAAATAGGCCACGACCTCAGGTGAACTAAGAGGAGGACGACTGGACTTTTTAGTGCCTTCCCTCACAGTGGAAAGTGTTGATTCTGCTGTGGGGGGGACGTTCATGTTAGATTCTATGGTGTTGTGTCTTTTTTTTTTAAATATATGAATGTATGGTAATCTGATTTCTTCTCTGTAAAGCACCTTGGCTTCAAAGTGATTTGATTTAAAAGTGCTATATAAAAAAAAAATTACTTACTTACTCACTTACACTTGGAATTTACCGAAATCACAGGCAACGCAATACACAGTAAACACAATACTATAATGGCAATCTTTAATACACTTTATACACAACTTTGAAGTTTTATTATCATACACAGATTAATCTGAAAGGAAATGTGCACACTTTAAATTGTCTAGCACCTCAATGTGAGATTCTGAATATTAGTCAATTTGAATCGAAGAATCTCAACTCCCTCTTCTCTGACTAATTATTCTTTGGTTGGTAGATTCGACGTACGCAAATTCAAATTCAAAATTTGCTTGGGTATGGAATTCTCGAATTGATTAGAGTATTTTCGGCCAATCTATACTCCAATCACTGAGTGCCTGATACCTTTGTGAGACTCCACCCCCGTCCTTTCAGAGATCCAGATAATCTCACACAGGCGGGGGCTCGAACCCACATAGGCTCACCCTATCAAAAAGGCTTCTTCCTTTCCACCTGCTTGGCACCGGGTGTCAGCGCGTAATCTCTTCACGCTGGCAGTCGATGCCGATTTTTGGAGCGCATTTCTAATCTGCGCCCCCCGTAACAACGCGGTATTTTGCCACTTAGCACTGTTACACCCAGTTCGTCTTCACATATCCAGTCAATTGGATACCTGTTCTGGGCAGGGCTTCGAATTTCTAGTTTTTTTTTTAATGGAATAGTTTTCTTAGCAGCAGCTGCAGCTACTGACTACTGTTAAGTATTATGAACCTTTAACCCAAAGGAGAGGGACTTAAACCCAACCCTAGAAGGGGGCCTCTAACCCCAAAGGCATGAATGCCTCCAGTGCTTGCTAGACTCCTGTTCTACGATTTCATTGGGATCCTTTCCCAAGTCCGCGAATGATCAATCTGTTCGGACAAGCGAAGTGGGGAAAACCGATGCAAAAATCGCACCGTGGCGCCAATTTCTTCACTCGCGATTTGGAACTGCTCAACACTCTTAATTGCAAACTTGTGTTTGGGGGTCTGTTGAGATCCTGGAGGAGCCCTCAATGTAAATACTCTCCTAAAGTTTACCCCCCTAGTCCAGTTCAGTAAAAATCCAAAATGGGGCAACCTTTTATAGGTCCATCAGGGGCCGAACTACATAGGGGTGGTCCCCAAACAATCCAATCATACATATGAATTACATCAATACATTATTGACAGTTCCACAACCCAATTACAAAGAGTCTTAAAGAAAGTATAAATCTAGCTTTTCAGAGGCCCGGGGAGCCGTTGGTGCGAGAGGGTGGCGTTACCTGCGCTGTGAGTATATATCTAACGCGGGGCTTGCTTTTCACAGAGGCCCGGGGAGCCGTTGGTGCGAGAGGGTGGAGTTACCTGCGCTGTGAGTATATATCTAGCGCGGGGCTTGCTTTTCACAGAGGCCCGGGGAGCCGTTGGTGCGAGAGGGTGGCGTTACCTGCGCTGTGAGTATATATCTAGCGCGGTGAGCCGTTGCTTTTCACTGTGAGACCGAAATCGGCAACGTTCCATCATCCAGAGAAGGAATCTGGTGGAAGCCTCTGATTGGTTGAAGAGGACCAGAGGAAGCAGCTGATTGGGTGCAACCCGGGGTTTACATTTTTACATTTCTGCCTTCAGGTTTAAGGATTCTGGGAGTTAAGGATTCAGTATTTATTAGTAAAGTTTAAAGGATAAGGTTTGGTGCATTTTTTTAAAAATATTTAATACGGAGTAATCTGGGAGTAAAATATGTCAGTAGAGATCGGCCCCGTGGTTTGTTCAGCCTGCAACATGTAGGAGATCAGGGATATGGTCGGTGTCCCTGGTGACTACATTTGCAGGAAGTGTGTCCAGCTGCAGCTCCTGGCAGACCGCATTGAACGATTGGAACTGCGGCTGGATTCATACTGGAGCATCCACGATGCTGAGAAAGTCATGGATAGCACGTACAGTGAGTTGGTCACACCACAGGTAAAAGGTAAGAGGAAAGAAAGGGATCGGGTGGCCAATAGCCAGCAAAGTAGTAGGCAGGTAGTGCAGTGGTCCCCTGCGGTCATCTCCCTCCTAAACAGGTATACCATTTTGGATACTGTTGAGGGAGATGGCTCATCAGGGGAATGCAGCAGCAGCCAAGTTCATGCACCATGGGTGGCTCTGCAGCACATGAGGGGGGAAAAAAGAGGGGATTCAGGGGAATAGATAGTCGTTTCTGCGGCCGCAAACGAGACTCCAGGATGGTATGTTCCCTCCCTGGTGCAAGGGTCAGGGATGTCACTGAACAGCTGCAGAACATTCTGGAGGGGGAGGGTGAACAGCCAGCTGTCGTGGTGCATATTGGCACCAACGATATAGGTAAAAAAGGGATGAGATCCTACAAGGTGAATTTAGGGTGCTAGGAGATAAACTTAAAAGTAGGACCTCAAAGGTAATAATCTCTGGATTACTACTAGTACCACGGGCCAGTCAGAGTAGAAATAGGAGGATATTGCAGATTAATACGTGGCTTGAAAAATGGTGCAAGGGGGAGGGATTCAAATTTTTAGGGCACTGGAACCATTTCTGGGGGAGGTGCGACCAGTACAAATAGGACGGGCTGCACCTGGGCTGGAATGGAACCAATGTCCTTGGGGGAGTGTTTGCTAGTGCTGTCGGGGAGGATTTAAACTAATGTGGCAGGGGGATGGGTACAAGAGCAGAGAGGCAGGTGGGTGTAAAATGAGGGTAGAAGCAATAGGGAGTAAGGTGAAAAGTAAAAGTGGCAGGCAAACAAAACCAGGGCAAAAATCAAAAAGGGCCATTTTTCAACATAATTGTATAAGGGGTAAGAGTGTTGTAAAAACAAGCCTGAAGGCTTTGTGTCTCAATGCAAGGAGTATTTGTAATAAGGTGGATGAGTTGAACGTGCAGATAGCTATTAATGATTATGATATAATTGGGATCACGGAAACATGGCTCCAGGGTGACCAAGGCTGGGAGCTGAACATCCAAGGATATTCAATATTCAGGAGGGATAGAGAGAAAGGAAAAGGAGGTGGGGTAGCATTGCTGGTTAGAGAGGAGATTAACGCAATGGAAAGGAAGGACATTAGCTTGGAGGATGTGGAATCGGTATGGGTAGAGCTGCGAAACACTAAGGAACAGAAAACTCTGGTGGGTGTTGTGTACAGGCCACCTAACAGTAGTAGTGAAGTTGGGGATGGTATCAAACAGGAAATTAGAAATGCGTGCGACAAAGGCAAAACAGTTATAATGGGTGACTTCAATCTACATATAGATTGGGTGAATCAAATTGGCAGGGGTGCTGAGGAAGAGGATTTTTTGGAATGTATGCGGGATAGTTATCTAAATCAACATGTAGAGGAACCAACGAGAGAGCAGGCTTTTTTAGACTGGGTATTGAGTAATGAGGAAGGGTTAGTTAGCAGTCTTGTTGTACGTGTCCCCTTGGGCAAGAGTGACCATAATATGGTTGAGTTCTTCATTAGGATGGAGAGTGACATTGTTAATTCAGAAACAATGGTTCTGAACTTAAAGAAAGGTAACTTTGAGGGTATGAGACGTGAATTGGCCAAGATTGACTGGCAATTAATTCTAAAAGGATTGACGGTGGACATTTAAAGACTACATGGATGAACTACAAAAATTGTTCATCCCTGTTTGGCAAAAGAATAAATCAGGGAAGGTAGTGCATCCGTGGATAACAAGGGAAATCAGGGATAGTATCAAAGCAAAGGATGATGCATACAAAGTAGCCAGAAAAAGGAGCATACCAGAGGACTGGGAGAAATTCAGAGACCAGCAGAGGAGGACAAAGGGCTTAATTAGGAAAGGAAAAAAGGGCTTAATTAGGAAAGGAAAAAAGAAAACTGGCAGGGAACATAAAAACTGACTGCAAAAGTTTTTATAGATATGTGAAGAGAAAGAGATTAGTTAAAACAAATGTAGGTCCCTTGCAGTCAGAAACAGGTGAGTTGATCATAGGGAACAAGGATATGGCGGACTAATTGAATAACTACTTTGGTTCCGTCTTCACTAAGGAAGACATAAATAATCTGCCGGAAATAGCAGGGGACCGCGGGTCAAAGGAGGAATTGAATGAAATCCAGGTTAGTCGGGAAGTGGTGTTGGGTAAATTGAATGGATTAAAGGCCAATAAATCCCCAGGGCCAGATAGGCTGCATCCCAGAGTACTTAAGGAAGTAGCTCCGGGAATAGTGGATGCATTAGTGATAATCTTTCAAAACTCTTTAGATTCTGGAGTAGTTCCTGAGGATTGGCGGGTAGCAAACGTAACCCCTCTTTTTAAGAAGGGAGGGAGAGAGAAAACGGGGAATTACAGACCAGTTAGTCTAACATCGGTAGTGAGGAAACTGCTTGAGGCAGTTATTAAAGATGGGATATCAGCACATTTGGAAAGTGGTGAAATCATTGGACAAAGTCAGCATGGATTTCCGAAAGGTAAATCATGTCTGACGAATCTTGTTTTGAGGATGTAACTTGTAGCGTGGATAGGGGAGAACCAGTGGATGTGGTGTATCTGGATTTCCAGAAGGCTTTCGACAAGGTCCCACATAAGAGATTAGTATACAAACATAAAGCAATGGGGGTTCAGTATTGATGTGGATAGAGAACTGGCTGGCAAACAGGAAGCAAAGAGTAGGAGTAAACGGGTCCTTTTCACAATGGCAGGCAGTGACTAGTGGGGTACCGCAAGGCTCAATGCTGGGACCCCAGCTATTTACAATATATATTAATCTCCAAGTTTGCGGATGACACTAAGCTGGGGGGCAGTGTTAGCTGTGAGGAGGATGCTAGGAGGCTGCAAGGTGACTTAGATAGACTGGGTGAGTGGGCAAATGTTTGCCAGATGCAGTATAATGTGGATAAATGTGAGGTTATCCACTTTGGTGGCAAAAACAGGAAAGCAAACTATTATCTAAATGGTGGCCGATTAGGAAAAGGGGAGATGCAGCGAGACCTGGATGTCATGGTACACCAGTCATTGAAAGTAGGCATGCAGGTGCAGCAGGCAGTGAAGAAAGCAAATGGTATGTTAGCTTTCATAGCAAAAGGATTTGAGTATAGGAGCAGGGAGGTTCTACTTCAGTTGTATAGGGTCTTGGTGGGTCCACACCTGGAGTATTACATACAGTTCTGGTCTCCAAATCTGAGGAAGGACATTATTGCCATAGAGTGAGTGCAGAGAAGGTTCACCAGACTGATTCCTGGGATGTCAGGACTGTCTTATGAAGAAAGACTGGATAGACTCGGTTTATACTCTCTAGAATATTGGAGATTGAGAGGGGATCTTATAGAAATGTACAAAATTCTTAAGGGGTTGGACAGGCTGGATGCAGGAAGATTGTTCCCGATGTTGTGGCAGTCCGGGACAAGGGGTCACAGCTTAAGGATAAGGGGGAAATCCTTTAAGACCGAGATGAGAAAGACTTTTTTCACACAGAGAGTGGTGAGTCTCTGGAACTCTCTGCCACAGAGGGTAGTTGAGGCCAGTTCATTGGCTATATTTAAGAGGGAGTTAGATGTGGCTCTTGTGGCTGAAGGGATCAGAGGGTATGGAGAGAAGGCAGGTACGGGATACTGAGTTGGATGATCAGCCATGATCCTATTGAATGGCGGTGCAGGCTCAAAGGGCCGAATGGCCTACTCCTGCATCTAATATCTATGTTTCTATTACAGAGAGTCTTAAACAATGTTTCTTACAGAAACTTCTGGAAGGAAGCTAGTCAACTGAATAATGCAACATTTACCCTGGAACACAAAATAATTCTGCCATGGCTTAACACTTTGGCCAATCAACAGGTTTAGCTCTATTTTGGCCAGGATTTACACACTCTACAACCCACACTGCAAGAGGATCTGTCATGCAAGTTTGCCCTTCCGGAATGGTCCATAATCCTGTCATACAATCTAGTGTACACCCAAGTTGCTTCCATCGCTCTTTATCCCTTTCAGTAGCATCCTCCTGCAACTGAATAATCTCCTGGATGGTTGGTATCGGCTTTTCTGAGGAGGACCTGTTACTTAAACTTTTAGTCTGCCTCATCATCTTTGGCACCACCATCTTACGTTCCTGGGATACTTCCTTTGCTGCCTGATCGTCACTACAATTACCAATGTCTGTTGCGGTCTGTCCTCTTGTGTGTGCACTACATTTCATGACTGAAATTTGTCTGGGTAGCATCAGGACCATTAATAAATCTGTTACCAATTATTTGTTAGATATTTAAGTCCCCGCCGAAGTAAAGAATCCTCTATTTCTCCATAATTGTCCGAAATCATGTACTACTCCAAATGCATATCTAGAATTTGTGTATATGTTTACCCTTAAACATATGGAATGCTGTGGAACAGAGGGATCTAGGAATAACTGTGCATAGTTCCCTGAAGGTGGAATCGCATGTAGATAGGGTGGTAAAGAAAGCCTTTGGTGTGCTGGCCTTTATAAAACAGAGCATTGAATATAGGAGTAGGGAAGTAATGTTAAAATTGTACAAGGCATTGGTAAGACCAATTCTGGAGGATGGTGTACAATTTTGGTCGCCTAGTTATAGGAAGGATGTCAACAAAATAGAGAGAGTACAGAGGAGATTTACTAGAATGTTGCCAGGGTTCCAGCAACTATGTTACAGAGAAAGGGTGAACAAGTTAGGTCTTTATTCTTTGGAGCGCAGAAGGTTAAGGGGGGACTTGATTGAGGTCTTTAAAATGATGAAAGGGATAGACAGAGTTAACGTGGATACGTTTTTCCCATTGAGGGTAGGGAAGATTCAAACAAGAGGGCATGACATGAAAATTAAGGGACAGAAGTTTCGGGGTAACGTGAGGGGGAACTTCTTTACTCAGAGGGTGGTGGCTGTGTGGAATGAGCTTCCAGCAGAAGTGGTGGAGGCAGGATCGATTTTAACATTTAAAGTAAAGTGGATAGGTATATGGACGTGAAGGGAATGGAGGGGTATGGTCTGAGTGCAGGTAGATGGGACTAGGGGAAAACAAATGGTCGGCACGGACTGGAAGGGCCGAGAGGGCCTGTTTCCGTGCTGTAATTGTTATATGGTTAAATGTTTCCCCTTAATGCAAGCCCTAATTAAAGCAAATAATTCAGCCTGTTGTGCTGAATAAGGTGACTCAAAGGCAGCTGCTTCTGCGTTGTCCCCATCTTGATTTATCATTGTATACCCAGACAATTTCTCACCCCAGGGTCCAATGGATGCACCCATCTACGTACAATGTCATGTCAGGGTCCTCTATAGGTGCGTGTCTTATGTCCTCCCTCACAGATCTCTCCTGCTTGATTATAAACAAATAGTCATGTCCTGCCTCTGACTGCTCCTCTGGGGGTGAAACAAGAAAAGATGCCGGATTAATTGTTGTACAATGCCTAAACTGAAGCTCCGGGTTATTTAATCATTAAATCTCATATTTGTTCTGACGAGCCATTGTTAGGTGCTGAGTGGAGTTGCCCTAACAAGGCTGCCACTGAATGTGAACTATATACTACCATCTCCTGCTGTGGGGTTAAATTAGCAGCACACTGTAAGCTATTATAAATGGCGGTCAGAATTTGGGTGCATAATGGGTGTCCCCTTGCCAATGGGTCGAGTTTAGATGAATAGTAAGCCACTGGTCTATGCCTATCCCCATGTCTTTCAGTGAGGACTGCCGTCCAGCATTCGGAGAGAATGGTGCAATAAAGTAGGAAGGGTCTATCATAAAGTGGCCTTCCCAATGTGGGCTCACATCAACATGGCCTTCCCAATGTGGGCCCGCATCAACATGGCCTTCCCAATGTGGGCCCGCATCAACATGGCCTTCCCAATGCTGGGGCTGCATCAACATGGCCTTCCCAATGCTGGGGCTGCATCAACATGGCCTTTCCAATGCTGGGGCTGCATCAACATGGCCTTTCCAATGTGGGGCTGCATCAACATGGCCTTTCCAATGCTGGGGCTGCATCAACATGGCCTTTCCAATGCTGGGGCTGCATCAACATGGCCTTCCCAATGTGGGCCTGCATCAACATGGCCTTTCCAATGCTGGGGCTGCATCAACATGGCCTTTCCAATGTGGGGCTGCATCAACATGGCCTTTCCAATGCTGGGGCTGCATCAACATGGCCTTTCCAATGCTGGGGCTGCATCAACATGGCCTTTCCAATGTGGGGCTGCATCAACAATGTCTTCAAGTTCTCAAAAGCCTCCTGTGCTTCCTTGGTTAGTTGGAATTCACCCTCTTTACTTGTATGGGGTGTCAGCTCTTTGGTTTCTAGGGCTATGTTAGGGATCCAAGGTCTACAGTGATTTACCATACCAAGCCTCATCTGTTTTGCTTCCTTAGGAATCGGGAATTCACAAATTGGTTTGAGTCTGCTTTTTTCTAGACTCCTTTCTGTTGCCGAAATTATGACTCCTAAAAATTTCATTTTCTCCTCGGCCATCAGTACTTTTGACTGGGAGACAACACATCGCAGATTAGCCAAATGATTTAGTAATTGTGCAGTGTCTTCACGGTTGCTTGGTTCACCATGCTGGCTACTAATATGTCATCGACATACTGCACTAAGTAGATCTTCTAGAATTTAAAGTATTCAATTGTTCCTGTAGACATCGGGAAAATAAAGTAGGCAAATTGATGAATCCCAGAGGCATCTGGTCCAGGTGTATTGCTGGCCCCTGTATGTGAAAGCAAACACATACTGGCTGTTCTTATGTAGAGGCAATGAGAAGAAGGAGGCATGTTGCAGGTCTGCTATTGAGAAGATTCTTGCTTCAGCTGGGATCAGAGCTAAGATATGAGCAGGGTTTGGTAGCAGAGCATAGCGCGGTTCTACAACTACAACCTCTTCTACAGTTCTACAAGTTCTGCAAACACTTTTCAACATGATTGTAAAAGGGCCAAGAGTGTTGTAAAAACAAGCCTGAAGGCTTTGTGTCTGAAGCCTGAAGACTAGTGGGGTGCCGCAAGGCTCAGTGCTGGGACCCCAACTATTTACAATATACATTAATGATTTGGACGAGGGAATTAAATGCAACATCTCGAAGTTTGCAGATGACACGAAGCTGGGGGGCAGTGTTAGCTGTGAGGAGGATGCTAGGAGGCTGCAGGATGACTTGGATAGACTGGGTGAGTGGGCAAATGCATGGCAGATGCAGTATAATGTGGATAAATGTGAGGTTATCCACTTTGGTGGCAAAAACAAGAACGTAGACTATTATTTGAATGGTGACCGATTAGGAAAAGGGGAGATGCAGCGAGACCTGGGTGTCATGGTACACCAGTCATTGAAAGTAGGCATGCAGGTGCAGCAGGCTGTGAAGAAAGCAAGTGGTATGTTGGCATTCATAGCAAAAGGATTTGAGTACAAGAGCAGGGAGGTTCTACTGCAGTTGTACAGGGTCTTGGTGAGGCCACACCTGGAGTATTGCGTACAGTTTTGGTCTCCTAATCTGAGGAAAGACATTCTTGCCATAGAGGGAGTACAGAGAAGGTTCACCAGACTGATTCCTGGGATGGCACGACTTCCATATGAAGAAAGACTGGATAGACTCGGCTTGTACTCGCTGGAATTTAGAAGATTGAGGGGGTATCTCATAGAGACTTACAAAATTCTTAAGGGGTTGGACAGGCTAGATACAGGAAAATTGTTCCCGATGTTGGGGAAGTCCAGGACAAGGGGTCACAGTTTAAGGATAAGGGGGAAGTCTTTTAGGACCGAGATGAGAAAATCGTTTTTCACACAGAGAGTGGTGAATCTGTGGAATTCTCTGCCACAGAAGGTAATTGAGGCCAGTTCGTTGGCCATATTTAAGAGGGAGTTGGATGTGGCCCTTGTGGCTGAAGGGATCAGGGGGTATGGAGAGAAGGCAGGTACAGGATACTGAGTTGGATGATCAGCCATGATCATATTGAATGGCGGTGCAGGCTCGAAGGGCCGAAAGGCCTACTCCTGCACCTAATTTCTATGTTTCTATGTTTCTATATTTCTATGTTTCTATGTGTCTCAATGCGAGGAGCATTCGTAATAAGGTGGATGAGTTGAATGTGCAGATTAGCTATTAATAATTATGATATAGTTGGGATCACGGAGACATGGCTCCAGGGTGACCAAGGCTGGGAGCTGAACATCCAGGGATATTCAATATTCAGGAAGGATAGACAGAGAGGAAAAGGAGGTGGGGTAGCATTGCTGGTTAGAGAGGAGATTAACGTGATAGAAAGGAATGACATTAGCTTGGAGGATGTGGAATCGATATGGGTGGAGCTGCGAAACACTAAGGGGCAGAAAACACTAGTGGGTGTTGTGTACAGGCCACCTAACAGTAGTAGTGGAGTTGGGGATGGCATCAAACAGGAAATTAGAAATGCGTGCAATTAAGGTAAAACCGTTATAATGGGTGACTTCAATCTACATATAGATTGGATGAATCAAATTGGCAGGGGTGCTGAGGAAGAGGATTTCTTGGAATGTATGCGGGATAGTTTTCTAAACCAACATGTGGAGGAACCAACGAGAGAGCAGGCTATTCTAGACTGGACCGAGATGAGAAAATCGTTTTTCACACAGAGAGTGGTGAATCTGTGGAATTCTCTGCCACAGAAGGTAGTTGAGGCCAGTGCTCCTGCACCTAATTTCTATGTTTCTATGTTTACATTAATCGATCCTAGGTCTTGGACCAATCTGTACTGGCCCTCCTTTCCTGGTTTTGGAACTGCAAGGATTGGTGTATTGCAAATTTACTGGCATTTTACTAAGATGTCTTGTTCCAGCAATCCCCAAATTAATTTGTCTATGCTGTTAATGGCCTAGTTTCAATCGATACTGCTGTTTCGAAGGCAGTGACACCCCTTTCTGGAGAGCTACTTGGATGGGATCAATGCAAACACATCCTACCTGAGCTGCGTCTTCTGCCCACACTTGCGGGTCCACATACTCTCATACCTCATTCCCCAGATTCAATTCAATTCAATTCAATTCAATTCAATTCAACTTTAATGTCATTGCACAGATACAAGTATGGGTACAACGAAATGCAGTTTAGTGACAGTACGAAGTGATAGCAATATAGATAAATACAGATAAATAAACACAGATGTGGAAATCTATCGGCGGGACTCCGAGTTCAGCAGTGCGATGGTGTTATTGTAGAAGCTACGCCTCATCCTGCTGGTGCGGGACCTGAGGCTCCTGTACCGCCTCCCCGATGGTAGGAGGGCAAACAGTCCATGGTTAGGGTGGGAGGGGTCCTTGATGATCTTCCCAGCCCGTCTCAGACACCGTTTTCGGTGGAGGGCATCCAAATGGCAGGGAGGGGGCACCGATGATGTGCTGGGCGGTTTTCACCACCTGTTGTAGTGCCTTCCTGTCTGCTACGGTGCAACTGCTGTACCATACCGTAAAGCAGGTGGTCAGGATGCTTTCAATGGTGCATCGGTAGAAGTTGATCAGGATCAGGGGGGACAGGTGGGCTTTTTTGAGCCTCCTCAGGAAGTAAAGGCGCTGCTGCGCCTTTTTGATCAGCTTGGAGGTGTTGAGGGACCAGGACAGATCCTCCGAGATGTGTACCCCGAGGAATTTGTAGTTGGAGACCCGCTCCACCTCAGACCCGTTCATATGGATAGGGGTGTGTCTGCCCCCTCTGTTCTTTCTGAAGTCGACAATGATTTCCTTTGACTTCTGGGAGTTGAGGACGAGGTTGTTATTATGACCAGGTTGTCAGGTGCTGGACCTCCTCCCTGTAGGCTGACTCGTCGTTGTCGCTGATCAGTCCTACCACCGTGGTGTCGTCGGCAACAACTGTCCTTGGGACCTGAAGAACTTAACAGCACATCAGTTAGGCAAATTCTGCTCTTCGTACTTATTTGAGTCTGCATATTCATTGCCTTTTTCACCATTACTCCTAGATCTTTTGCACTTGCTGGAAAGTTTACTTTTCTGGTAATATGTGGAGTTCGTTTCCATAGATTCACAGGTACCTCCGCATATTCTGCAGTGCCCTCCTTTCCCACTAGTGCCAAAATACTTATTTCCCAGTCCTTTCCTTCATATGGTCTAAAGCAAAATTCTACCTCTTTATTATTACCACTCCTGTCGTCAGACAAGATGGAGTAGAGGTTCTTCATCCAAATCGAAGGACCACCTTTGGGGGGTCACTGTCAAATAACATTGCCTTTCGGGAGCCCAGGGAGTCACTATATTCCACCATCGCCGCACTAAATCTTCAATTGAAATGCACAGAGCAAATCTACAGCCATTAACTTGCAATCTAATCCAGTTGTTATCACAAATCTATGCTTTAATTGCTATACCTCTGTACACTTCCTTAATTGGCTTAGAGATGGGATACTGGCAGACTTGTCCTTGAAAACCAGACAGGCTCTGAACAAATGTGATTCGGGGAGAAGATAAATTGATTGGAGTGATGACATGGATGTCCCTGTGACTACCAAGAAGGTACATGTTTTAACCATATAACCATATAACAATTACAGCACGGAAACAGGCCCTCTCGGCCCTTCCAGTTCATGCCGACCATTTGTTTTCCCCTAGTCCCATCTACCTGCACTCAGACCATACCCCTCCATTCCCTTCACGTCCATATACCTATCCACTTTACTCTTAAATGTTAAAATCGATCCTGCCTCCACCACCTCTGCTGGAAGCTGATTCCACACAGCCACCACCCTCTGAGTAACGAAGATCCCCCTCACGTTACCCCGAAACTTCTGTCCCTTTTACTTCTACTTGTAATGACAGCACAGGTTATTCGTCAGTTTTGCATCCATTCACCATTAAATTTGCTAATCATAGATGTGAAAATGGGCTAGTTTTAGAGGAGCTTGTCTTCTCTGTCCCTGATTTCCCTGCCAGCTCCCTCCTTGCTCTCTCTCTGATCTCGTTGATCACTTAAATCTCTTCGATCCCTCTGATGTTGGAAATCTCTTTGGTGATCCCCTCGTTCATTCCGTCCTGTGGTTGGGCGCCCCCTATTCCAGTGTCCTGTCCCACACAAGTACAACATCGGTCTGGTCCCAGTATTCTATTCCTTCTTCTCCAATGTGGTCTTGGGGAATTGGTTCTAAGGCAGCTTATCATCATAAAAGTGACCTGGATATTCGGGTACCCTTTTCCAATCTTTCATTCCATACTTTATTATGTTTTATGACTCCACAGATCTAAGTCTGACTTTGATGCCTCCTTCTTAATTACATATTCTGTTTTTGTTTTTACTGCAGGCTGACTTTCCTGCCTTTTGATATCCTTCCAGTGATACCTCACTGCCCGAGCCATCTGACTACAACTGTTTTCCGACCAATCCATGTAGTTTGTTTTAATTGCTTCAGCCACATTAGCTGGAAGGCAGTTCAATAATATTGTGCAGTACTGAGGAAAATTTGCCCCATTCCGAAAATTCAGATCTCCTGACTGATCCATGTATAACTCCGAGAATCTTTCTAAAAACTCATCTGCTCCCTTTCTTTTCTTTGGTCTCACATCCAGTATCCTAGCAATATCTATCGGCTTCTGAAGAAAGGACAGTTAAAACTGCATCTTCTCTTGCACTATTCTCAGCGATCACATTAGCCAGTGCTTCATGAGTTGGGTGTCCTAAGGTTGCGAAGAATCTGGTATAGAAACATAGAAACATAGAAAATAGGTGCAGGAGGAGGCCATTCGGCCCTTTGAGCCAGCATCACCATTCATTGTGATCATGGCTGATCGTCCCCAATCAATAACCCGTGCCTGCCTTCTCCCCATATCCCTTGATTCCACTAGCCCCTAGAGCTCTATCTAATTCTCTCTTAAATCCATCCAGTGTTTGGCCTCCACTGCCCTCTGTTGCAGGGAATTCCACAAATTCACAACTCTCTGGGTGAAAAGTTTTTTCTCACCTCAGTCTTAAATGGCCTCCCTTTTATTCTAAGACTGTGGCCCCTGGTTCTGGACTCGCCCAACATTGGGAACATATTCCCTGTATCTAGCTTGTCCAGTCCTTTTATAATGTTATATGTTTCTATAAGATTCCCCCTCATCCTGCTAAACTCCAGTGAATACCAGCCTAGTCTTTTCAATCTTTCGTCATATGACAGTCCCACCATCCCAGCGACCAATCTCGTGAACCTATGCTGCACTGCCTCAATCAATAGGATGTCCTTCCTCAAATTAGGAGACCAAAACTGTACGCAATACTCCAGATGTGGTCTTACCAGAGCCCTATACAACTGCAGAAGAACCTCTCTACTCCTATACTGAAATCCTCTTGTTATGAAGGCCAACATTCCATTAGCTTTCTTCACTGCCTGCTGTACCTGCACGCCAACTTTCAGTAACCGGTGTACAAGGACACCCAGGTCTCGCTGTACCTCCCCCTTACCTAACCTAACCTCATTGAGTTAATAATCTGCCCCATTGTTTTTGCCACCAAAGTGGATAACCTCACATTTATCTATATTAAACTGCATCTGCCACGCATCTGCCCACTCACTCAACCTGTCCAGATCACCCTGCAACCTCCTAACATCCTCTTCACAGTGCACACTGCCACCCAGCTTTGTGTCATCTGCAAACCTGCTAGTGTTGCTCCTAATTCCCTCTTCCAAATCATTTATAGATATGGTAAACAGTTGCAGCCCCAACACCGAGCCTTGCGGCACTCCACTCGACACAGCCTGCCATTCTGAAAAGGACCCGTTCACTCCTACTCTTTGCTTCCGGTCTGCCACCCAATTTTCTATCCATGTCAACACCCTACCCCCAATACCATGTGCTCTAATTTTAGTCACCAGTCTCCTGTGTGGAACCTTATCAAAGGCTTTCTAAAAGTCTAGATACACTACATCTACTGGCTCCCCTTCATCCATTTTACTTGTTACATCCTCAAAAAATTCCAGAGGATTAGTCAAGCATGATTTTCCTTTCATAAATCCATGCTGACTAGGACTAATCCTTTTACTGGTATCCAAATGGCCCATTATTACCTCTTTAATAATTGACTCCAGCATCTTTCCCACCACCGAAGTCAGGCTAACTGGTCTGTAATTCCCCGTTTTCTCTCTCGCTCCCTTCTTGAAAAGTGGGATAACATTAGCTATCCTCCAATCCACAGGAACTGATCCTGAATCTATTGAACATTGAAAACTGATGACCAATGCGTCCACTATTTCTAGAGCCACCTCCCTGAGGACCCTGGGATGCAGACCATCAGGGATTTATCATCCTTCAGTCCCATTCACCTACCCAATACTATCTCTCGCCAGAAATTGTATTGGGTCTGAATAAATGAAAATTTATTTCTGTTCCTCGACCCCCTTCGATCCTCTGTCCTCCAGTACTTCTGGGAGATTGTTTGTGTCTTCCTTAGTGAAGAAAGATCTGAAATACCTGTTCAACTCTGCCATTTCCTTAATAATAATTTCACCCGTGTCTGCCTTCAAGGGACCCACATTTGACTTTGCTATTCTTTTTCCCTTAACATATCTAAATAAGCTTTTACTGTCCTTCTTTATATTCCTGGTCAGCTTCCCTTCGTACTTCATCTTTTCAGCCCGTATTGCCCGTTTTGGTTCCTTTTGTTCTGCTATGAAAGTTTCCCAATCCTCTGGCTTCCGGCTACTCTTTGCTGTGTTATACATCTTTTCTTTTAGTTTTATTCTATCCCTAACTTCTCTTGTCAGCCACGGTTGCCTCCTACTCCCCTTAGAATCTTTCTTCCTTTTTGGAATGAAATGATCCTGTGTCTTCCGGATTATGCCCAGAAAATCCTACCATTGCTGTTCCACCGTCATTCCTGCTAGTATCGCTTTCCAGTCTACCTTGGCCAGCTCCCCTCTCATGCCTTCATCATCCCCTTTGTTCAACTGCATCACTGACACTTCAGATTTAACCTTCTCCTTCTCAAATTGCAGATTATCTGATATTGCAGGTCATCCTCAACAACTCCGGGCACCCCCTCCATGAAACTCTGGAGGGTCAAAGGAGCAACAACCGGCTCCTCTCCCTGCGCTGTAGAACGGAGCAGTTCAGGAGACCCTTCACCCCTGCAGCCATTAGATTTTATAATACTGACCGTTAAGCTGTATGGGGATGTTTTGCACTTTTAATAGTTACTAGACTGTTAAAAAGAAATGATTTAAAAAAGAAAATTACCAAATTTTATTCTTTAACAAGAATTAACAGAATTATGAACTAACATAATCTAACCCTATATCACACACACAAACTGTCCCCCCCGCAACGTTGATTACACTGCGAGTCGAGTCGGGTCGGACAGATTCCGGTTACTGAAATGGACGAAAAAAATACCCCATGTTCCGCTCCATTGCATACTACACGTCAGCCCATTGCATTTCGCAGGAGTTGCCTATCTTGCTCCGCTATAGGATCTTTGCTCGAAATACCGTAATCTATACAGAGACAAAGGATATCATAACATGCAAGCAAAATCGTACTTAGACAAGAAATTATGCCACTTATTACTATGTTATTTTGTTTATTTTATTGAAGGAAAGATACAATACATAGCAATGTTACAAAATTTTGAGATTTAAAAAATCGTCTGCAATTTATCCCATCAGATAAAGAATACAAAGAAGTTTAATTTGAAATCTAATTCACTTTCATATCTTCAGTATTAAAAAAGTTATGGCCATTTTCATACTCGGAAATTAGCATCTTGTTCCCTATTGCTTTTCCATTGACTTAACACAAAAGTTGCGATCGAGGACAGTCAAAAGCCCATAACTTTCTTAAAAATTAAGAGAACTGAAAGAAATTTTCAGTTATTATAGATTGAAGCATTCTGAAACTAATATGAAACAATCTTACTTGGATGACCTGAAATTAAAGTATATAATTAGTTAGTTACCCAATTGTAGCTAATTACAAAATTCAATTTCTAGATCTAAACATCTATCCATTTCTTAAGAAAAGATGAACATTTTTAAATAGCCTAAGTGTCCAAATAACATTCACACAAGAATTCACAATATAACATGATTTTTAAATCTCATTGTTATGAATTTATGGGCCAAATTGAAGGAATTTTGTGTTTAATGCCCATAAATTAATGGGCATTTTAAACAGCTTGCGAGTGGGATTTTCTGGAACACGATGTATTGGAACGCTGCGGTTGCGGTGAATTAAAACCCAATATCGGCAGGAAAAACTCTGCCGGTTCATATGGGGAATAAATCACCATTTTGCAACATGAAATATTGATTAAAGTAACCTAAACAAGCAGGTTTATATGAAAACATAAACAGCTTTCACTTGTCCCCTACGTAAAATCCGTCCCCGTTGTCGGCGTTCACGGCATTAGGAGCTAATTTTTATTTTACTGCAGCGCTGAAATAGTCGGGCGATTTTAAAAAAAATGAACTTACCGGCAGTCGGAACGAATCTCCAGAAATAGCTTGCACTCCGAGAAAATATAATTACGGTGGCAAAGTCGCGCACACAGCCAGTGACAGAACTGCAGCGCAGCTAAAGGTACGTTTGTTAACATACCTACAATACAGGTGACGTAATACATTACATTTCCCTCCATTTTGATTTTTATATATAACAACAAAGTTACCCTCACCCACCCTCCCTGAACACCTTGGCAGCTGATGTGTTCACAATGGAACATATCACAAATACAAATGCACATCTTGACAGCAATGCCTCTACATTCTTCCAAGGTGCAGGCCCATACAAACCCACAAAATGTCAGATGGTTCAGAATACACTCATTCATTATGCATCAACTGTCCTGTGAGGTCATCAACATTTGTGTCAACAAAATAAGTAAATAAATAAAAGTAAAACATAAAGGCAGATCTCCAACTACAATCAAGTGCCCTCAGTCAGTGGGTAGTTCTTTTAGACTCTCAAAGTATGACAAAAAAGGTTCCCATTTCGAATAAAACTTTTTCACAGACCCCCCTCAGTGTAAATTTAATCTTTTCTAGTTTTAGAAAAAACATTATGTCCTCCAGCCAAGCGGCAGCAGATAGAAGTGGTAGAATTCCAGACCGGCAAAATTCTCCTACGGGCCAAAAGCAATGTGAATGCAATGATGTCAGACTGGTTTGCATTTAAACCCAAAGTCTCATCTGCTACACCGAATACAGCTACAAGCGGGCAAAGCCTCACTGTCATCCCAAGGACTTCACTGATGGTTTTAAAAACCACTGCCCAGTAGTTACCAAGTTTGGGGCAGGACCAGAATGCGTGAGCTAGATTGGCTGGAGAGGAGCACCTGTCACAGCCAGCGTCTGTCCCCGGTTATATGTTAGCAAGCCTGGCTTGCTTAAATGAACCCTGTGTAAAACTTTGAATTGTATGAGCCCCAATCTAGCAAATGATGACGAGGAATGGACTCTTTTCAGTGCTTCTGTCCAGCATTCCTCAGACAGATCTATACCAAGGTCGTCCTCCCACCTTGTTTTAACTTTGTTCATGTTTTGATCTCCTAAAGACTTTAGTTGGGAATATAATACAGAGATCAGTGCTTTATTTGTAAAGGTAAGAGTGAGTTTATCCAGCACTGTGACAGGCGGCAGATCAGGAAAAGAGGGAATTTTTTTTCATGACAAAGTGGCGGATTTGAAGATATTTAAAGAAATGATTATGTGGGAGGCCATATTTTCTGTACAGGTTATCAAAACCATCAAATATAACCATATAACCATATAACAATTACGGCACGGAGACAGGCCCTCTCGGCCCTTCCAGTCCATGCCGACCATTTGTTTTCCCCTAGTCCCATCTACCTGCACTCAGACCATACCCCTCCATTCCCTTCACGTCCATATACCTATCCACTTTACTTTTAAATGTTAAAATCGATCCTGCCTCCACCACCTCTGCTGGAAGCTCATTCCACACAGCCACCACCCTCTGAGTAAAAAAGTTCCCCCTCATGTTACCCCTAAACTTCTGTTCCTTAATTCTCATGTCATGCCCTCTTGTTTGAATCTTCCCTACCCTCAATGGGAAAAGCTTATTCACATCAACTCTGTCTATCCCTTTCATCATTTTAAAGACCTCAATCAAGTCCCCCCTTAACCTTCTGTGCTCCAAAGAATAAAGACCTAACTTGTTCATACTTTCTCTGTAACATAGTTGCTGGAACCCTGGCAACATTCTAGTAAATCTCCTCTGTACTCTCTCTATTTTGTTGACATCCTTCCTATAACTAGGCGACCAAAATTGTACACCATACTCCAGAATTGGTCTTACCAATGCCTTGTACAATTTTAACATTACTTCCCTACTCCTATATTCAATGCTCTGATTTATAAAGGCCAGCACACCAAAGGCTTTCTTTACCACCCTATCTACAGCCACTGTTGAATCCATCTTGCTACTCCGCCATTAACACCCAAAGATTGAACCTTCTGAACCAACCTTCCATGGGAAACCTTGTCAAAGGCCTTACTGAAATCCATATAGACAACATCCACTGCTTTACCCTCATCAATTTCCCTAGTTACCGCTTCAAAAAATTCAAGAAGGTTTGTCAAACATGACCTTCCAGGCACAAATCCATGTTGACTATGTTGTCGGTGCACGTCCTTAATGCACATAAGACCATTCAAACCCCATTGTCTAAAGGTTGAGTCAAGTGTAGAGGGGGGGGGAATAAATGGTTACTGTGAATGGGGCCCAGAACTGAAGCTGAAGTGAACTTATAGTGGCAGCGAAATTGATTAAACATTTTGAGGGCGGATAGTACGACAGGATTAGATGTAAATTGAGATGGTTTCAATGGCAGGGAGGAATATACTAAAACTGGGAGAGACGAGGAATAACAAGACGGTGACTCAAGCAGACACCAGTCTGTATCTGGTCTGTGGAGCCAGAATAATATATTTTGGATATTGGAAGCCCAGTAATAATGAATAAAGCTAGGAAGGCCCAGTCCACTTGCTTTACAACCTCTTTGGAAAGTACACTTATTGACCCTTGGAGCCTTGTTACCTCATATAAAGGAGGTTATAGATTGGTTAACTGAGTTAAAGAATGACTTGGATAGGAAGCCCGGCAAACATTGGAACTAATAAAGAAATCTGGGAAGTACAGTCATCTTCACCGACTGCACTCCCCCAGCCATAGTAAGGAGTAGACTACACCATCTCTCAAAGTCAGCCTTCATTTGGCTAACTTGAGGCGTATAATTAGCTTCAAACAGAGATGTGAAAGAGCAGGTAATGCGTATCCCTAGATAATAGACAATAGGTGCAGGAGTAGGCCATTCGGCCCTTCGAGCCAGCACCGCCATTCAATGTGATCATGGCTGATCATCCCCAATCAGTACCCCGTTCCTGCCTTCTCCCCATATCCCCTGACTACGCTCTTTTTAAGAGCCCTATCTAGCTCTCTCTTGAAAGCATCCAAAGAACCGGCCTCCATCGCCCTCTGAGGCAGAGAATTCCACAGACTCACCACTCTCTGTGAGAAAAAGTGTTTCCTCGTCTCCGTTCTAAATGGCTTACTCCTTATTCTTAAACTGTGGCCTCTGGTTCTGCACTCCCCTAACATCGGGAACATGTTTCCTGCCTCTAGCGTGTCCAAACCCTTAACAATCTTATATGTTCCAATGAGATATCCTCTCATCCTTCTAAACTCCAGAGTGTACAAGTCCAGCTGCTCCATTCTCTCAACATATGACAGTCCCGCCATCCCAGGAATTAACCTTGTAAACCTACGCTGCACTCCCTCAATAGCAAGAATGTCTTTCCTCAAATAAGGGAAAAGGCAAAGATTCCTGTCGGATCTGTAGGCCTAGGTTTTTTGGAGGTTTAGTTTATAGCCAGAGAAAGTTCCAAACTGATCTAACAAGGACACAATTGCAGGGCCGCTAGCTGTAGGGTCGCTCACATAAAGAAGGAGGTCATCGGCGTATAGAGACACACGATGTTCCATGTTTCCTAATGCCCTGGAATAATGTGGTTGATCTAAGTGTAATAGAAAGAGGCTCAATTGCAATCACAAACAGAAGTGGAGACAATGGGCAGCCTTGGCGAGTGCCACGTGTTCATGGAAAATAATCAGATCGCGAATAATTTGTCTGTATACATGCTAAAGGTGAATGATATAATAGGCTACAAATGTTTTGCCGAATCCAAATCTCACCAGGACTCTGAACAAGTATGGCCACTCCACTCGATCGAATGCCTTCTCCACGTCCAAAGAGATAACAACCTCCGGGCGCAGAGAAGCACTGGGCGAATAAACCACACTGGCCAGTCGACGGATATTAGAAAAGGAATGACGATTTTTAATGAAACCTGTTTGATCTTCTGAGATTATTTTGGGAAGTTGGCATTCTAAACGGCAAGCCAGCGCCTTAGCCAAGATTTTTACATCTACATTCAAAAGTGAGATGGAGCGGTATGTTCCACATTGAGTCGGATCCTTGTCTTTTTTGAGAAGAAGTGAAATAGATGCCTGTGAAAGGGTGGGGGGTAAGGACCCATTTTCCAAAGATTCTTGAAACATTTCTAGAAGAACTGGAGTGAGCTTATCCTTCAATTTCTTATAAAATTCTAATGGGTAGCCGTCAGGGCCCAGGGTCTTACCACTCTGCATCGCCATAATGGCATTATTAATATCTTTCTGCCCAAGAGCCTGATCTAGATCTTCTGCCTCGTCTGGCTCCAGAGTTGGTATTTCCAAATCATCTAAAAAATGTTCCATATTTGTTGTACCTGAAGGGAATTCTGAGGTGTAAAGAGAAGAATAAAAGGCTGTGAAAGTATTGTTGATTTCTTTTGGATACTTGTTATGTCTTGGTGTGTGTCTCTTATCTGAGGAATAAATCGTGACGCGGCTTGACACTTCAGCTGGTGCGCAATAAGCCGGCTCACCTTGTCACCATATTCATAATAGAGACCCCGAGTCCTGAGAATAAGTTGTTCTGATTGGTTAGTAGATAGAAGATTGAATTTTGCTTGTAAATCAGTAGGGCTTTTATATAATTCAGCAGCGGGTGCCTCAGAGTATTGCTTGTCCAGAACCAAGATGGATTGCGACAGGGTTTGCATTTCCTTCTTACCTTCTTTATTGGCATACGAGGTATAAGATATGATTTGACCTCTCAAGTAAGCTTTTAAAGTTTCCCAAAGTAAAGAGCATGATACGGACTCGGTTTTATTAGTCACGAGGAATGTGTCTGTTGGCCGATACAAACTACAGAATTTCTCATCGGAAAGCAAAATGGGGTTGAGTCTCCAAAGAGGTTGTTCTCTAATATTTAAAGGAAAACCTAGGTCCAGTATCACAGGTGAGTGATCTGATATTACTATAGCAGTATATTCAGAGTGCAGGTAGATGGGACTAGGGGAAAACAAATGGTCGGCACGGACTGGAAGGGCCGAGAGGGCCTGTTTCCGTGCTGTAATTGTTATATGGTTATATGGTTATATTCAATTTTCTTAACCATAGGAATAAAGGAGCTGTCTATAAAGAAGTAGTCTATTCTGGAAAAGGAACGGTGAACATGAGCAAAAAAAGAGAATTGTCTAGCAGTTGGGTTCAAGAATCTCCAGGGGTCCACATAACCATTTTGTTGCATAAACAGTGAGAAGGTCTTTGCCATACCAGAAGATATCCCCATAGAACTAGACCTATCAAGCAGTGGATCAATAGCACAGTCAGGTCTCCCGAAAAGATTAGCTGGTGTGTGTTCAGATCAGGTATTAATGACAAAACCTTATTTGCAAAGTGAACATCATCCCAATTAGGGGCATAAACATTCACTAAGATGACAGGTTTTTGAAAAAGAGACCCGGAAACTATAATAAACCGGCCATTACGTCAGATGGTGCAAACTGTATACTTTTGGCGATTAATATTGCCACACCCCTGGACCTGTTATTAAATCTAGAGTGAAAAATCTGACTAACCCATGCTTAATGCAGTCTGTTATGATCTTCCAATCTTAAGTGAATTTCTTGTAAAAGTAGTATATCTGTTTTTAATTGTTTTAGATGAGAAAAAACTTTAGCTCTATTAACAGGACCATTAAACCCCTTTACGTTCCAAGATATAAACCTCACAGGATGGCCTCCATCAATGTCACCATTAGCCATATTTCAAAGTACATATTTCAAAAATATATACAGGGCCTGCCAGGGCCGGATTTAGATGAAGAGGGGCCCTAAGCTATTTCGCTTGCGAGCCCCCCCCCCCGCCGATCCCCCACCCCCACGACTAGAGGACCATGACTACCCGACAGTGACAGTGTGACACGTTTAGATCCTATTGTATGTTGTCATTAAACAGTTGGTTTTAAAATACATATTGGATTTATCGCGGAGCGGGCGATGCCTTACCTGGATCGCTGTTTGAAGCGCTGGAGTGTTGGGCCTGCTGCTTCAACATCATGGACCTGTGGTTTGCAGAGCTCCCAGCGTCTGGCCGCGCTGATTTCAACATCGCGGAGCCCTGGGATCCCTTTGCCGAGGGCCGCCAGCGTGAATCTCCGCACAGCTCAGCCTGTGGACTTCGGGGGCCGCGGTCTCTGGGAGGACAGACTGCTCAGTATCTGAGAGGGGGAGGTCAGGGGGGATAGTGAACACACGGCAAGGATGGGGGTTGGGGCCAGAAAAAGGCAGGTGAGTGGACTGAGGCCGAGGCGATGTCTGGTGGGGTGGTGGTGGGTGGTCAGGGGGTAGGGGGATATGAGGACTGTAGGGTGGGTGGGGAAGAGCTGGGGTCACATGGTTTGAGGGGAATGGGGAAGACCCAGTGGAACAGCCACTGAGATTACCAGGGTTAGGGCAACTAGCACTAGGACCCAGCGCAGTCAAATCTGGGGGAGTGGGAATCTGTAGTGTGGAATTTCAGGCCTGGTGCTGAGTCCAGGCTGCAGGTAAGGCAATGGCTGCGGGCTGCTCGAGGGCGGTGGAGTGGTCAGAGTCAGCGGGCAAAGAGTAGGAGGTCCTCTCCACAACCTCACCTGCATTTTAATCCCGCCACCCCCCCTCCCCCCCCACACCACCAAAGCCTCCGGAATCGCAGGCACAGTGACACTGATGGTAGGTTTTGTAACAACGCCACTATGTCAAAAGTTTTATACACCTTGGTGGAGCACGCCGAGGCCTCCCTAGATCTCAAGGCCCTAAGCTTAAGCTTGTCTAGCTTATAAGTAAATCCGGTCCTGGGGCCTGCCATCCAAAACAACGCGAAGGTTGCATGTGAGAACACACAATGGAAAAAAAAAGTAGTGCATTCATGACATTCAAAGAACAAGCTGCCATTACCCAAAACATTTCGCTCATAACAAGAACAATTACAATAACAAGAAAGAACACTTAACCCCCAAAACCTAGATCTTCTTCCCCAACTGAGGACAATCGCAGGCATTGCAAAACAAAAAACTTCCAAAGCGTTCCCTAACTAAACTTTAAATCCAATTGAGGGTGGCTCCCCTCTTTGAAAATTGTATGGTCGATTGTTCTACCTTTAAGGTATATGGGCTAAAGATAACACAGGTCAAGCAAAGCATTACGAGAAATAAATAAATAAAAATTGTATCCCAGAGAGCAATTCTAGACATTTACATTTTTGCTGATTGAAAGTTCTCGACACATTAATCAGATTCAGCAGCATGGCAGTTCAGCTCAGTCGAGTTCCACAATTACAAAGATTACAGTTTACCGCTGCAGGAGGCCGTGCCAATGCCGCATGAATATCCTAGCAAGTAATTGCTCTTCACAGCCGTCATATCCCCAGTGCGAGTGGTAAAACTCTTTGGCAGCCTCTGGTGTATTGAAGTAATGCTTTTTACCTTCATGAATGACCTGGAGCCGGGCAGGATACACTGAACCCCTTTCTCATAGAGCAGGAATTTTATCTCCCTAAAAGCTGCACGTTTTCTCCCCAGCTCCGTGCTGAAATACTTATGAAAAAACACCCGATGCCCACGGAAGGACAGCTCCTGCCTCCGTCTGGTGATGACGTGATGTTTGTCCTGAAAGTAGTGAAAGAGAACCAGGAATACTCTTGGTCAAGATGGCTTGGTGTTCAGTTGGTGTAGGTCCAACTCAGTGGGCATGCGAAAGCATGAGAGGTCTGGGGAAGAAATCAGCCCTCAGCACTTCTTCAAAAAACTTGGTCATCACTTTACTAACCGCCTACTCTATCGTTCTTTCTATATAATACTTTATTATAACTTTAAGTTTGAATGGAATTATAAGTTTTATCAAAGGAGATATGTACGGGAGAATGACCAATGAGATTCAAAATTCATCTATCTGATGTTCAGGTGTAATGTCGGGCTTGTTGAGCTGAACCATCTGCTCTTTTATAGATCACACTAAACAAAAGAGGCAAGATTTAAATATGAAGATTGGGGGTGAAGGGAATCACATTTTGTAGTTGGAACATAAAGGGTATTAACGAACCAATCAAGAGGGGTAAAGTATTAGCTCATTTAAAAGCACTCAAAACAGATAAAATATTCCTTCAGGAAACTCACCTTAAAAAGGAAGCAGAGCATAGATTGATAAAACGTATCATTCCTCATTTTCGCATAAATCCAGAGGTGTTGCAATACTAATCCATAAAGGGATACCTTTTAAACACATATCAACTATAACGGACAATGATGGTAGATATATTGTATTAATAGGTGAATTATATGCAAAAAAAGTGACTCTTATTAATGTTTATGGACCAAATTTTGATAGTCCCTTGTTTTTTACGAAAATATTTAATACAATTCCGGAACATACAACACAATTTAATAATTGGAGGAGAATTAAATTGTGCACTAGACCCCTATTTAGACAGATCATCATGACAACGGAAAATAAAATCGCAGTCAAGTGACTTAATAAATGCATATATATACTAGTTATATTAAGGATGTCTGGAGAATTGAAAACCCAACCGGATGAGAATATTCATTTTACTCATCGGTACATAAAACATATTCAAGAATAGATTATTTTTTAGGATTCCAAGCTTATCCCATTTACTTACAATTCGAAATATCATAACATTATAATCTCGGACCATGCACCCTTAACATTTATGATGAAACTAAATCGAAGGATGGAGAAACAGTCACAATGGAGACTATACCCACAAATCTTAAAGGAAAAAGTATGTCAGGAATATCTTACTAAACAGATTAATATGTTCTTTGAAACCAATGATCATCCTGAAACGTCTGCTTCCCTACTCTGGGAAACATTTAAAGTATTTACTCGAGGAGCAATGAAGCATTTCACGATAAAGAGAATCGGGTTAAACAACAGGCATTGGAAAGGGAAATAAAACAATTAGACATAGAAAATGCGGCTGCACCAACTATGATAAAACACAATAAAATAGCAGCATTGAAATATAAATTAAATAAAATATATTCAGACCAAGATATAACATTTTACCAATACACTAAACAATTACATTTTGAATTCGGCAACAAACCACAAAAATTATTGTCTCGCCAACTTCGGAAACTGGACGGGGAAAAAACAATTCACAAAATTAGATCAGAAACAGGAGAACCAATAGTACAATCTAAGGATATTAATGAGAGATTTCTACAATATTATCAAAACCTCTACTCAGCTAAAACGATAGATCACTTGACAGGAATGGAAGCATTCTTACAAAAATGCACCTTAAAGGGTTAGATTTGAAAGATAGAGAATTACTAGACCCTGAAATAACAGTAAAAGAAATTGAAGAGTCTATCAGATCTCTAAAAAACGGTAAGGCCCCGGGTCCTGACGGTATAAGCTCTGAATTCTATAAAAACATTTATGATCTGATCGCTCCACGTTTCTATACCCAACAGAAACTATCAGAAACGCTAAATGAATCTATAATAACACTTAGACCCAAAATAGATAAGGACCTGGAAGATCCAGGTTCATATAGAGCTATAACTCTCTTAAACACTGATCTAAAAATATTAACTAAAATCCTAGCACAAAGATTAAGCACAGTAATGAATAAATTAATACACCCCGACCAAACAGGATTTATACCAAAAAGCTATTCTTCATATAACCTGAGATGATTATTCAATATTATATACTCAAAGAGGTACTAACGAAGATCTAGCAATTATTTCATTAGATGCTGAGAAGGTGAACAGGTCATTTCACATTTGACCAGGTGAAATGGCCCTATTTATTCTCGGTCATGGAAAATTTTCAATTGGGCGAGAAGTTTAGTACATGGGTAAAACTTTTATATACTAATCCAACAGCTAGAATATCAACAAACCAAATGTTATCAGCTAAATTTAATTTATCTAGGGGCTGTGGACAAGGATACCCGTTAACTCCGTTATTATTCACACTCGCAATAGAGCCACTAGCAGAAAGTGTTAGGTCCAATCCTGAAATATACGGGTATAATACTAAAGACACTGAGAATAAAATTTCCTTATATGCAGATGATGTATTAATCTACATTACAAAACCTGAAGTTAGTATCCCAAACCTATTAAATTTAATAACTCAATTTGGCTCCTTCTCGGGATACAGGATTAACTGGAATAAAAGTGGAATCATGCCAATAATGGAAAGCAATCCACATATGTTACAACAATCTCCCTTCAAAATAGTAAATTAAAAATTTAAATATCTTGGAATTTATGTAACAAAGACATATACTTCTTTATTTAAACTTTCCACCTTTATTGAACAAATTACATAAGAATATTCTATATTGGAAAACACTACCTATCTCAATGTTTGGTAGAATTAATGCAATAAAAATGATTTTTCTCCCGCAATTGCTGTACCTTTTTCAATCAATCCTGATATATCTTCCAAAATCTTTTTTTTTAAAGGTTGACTTTATAGTCACTAATTTTATCTGGGATTATAAAAATCACAGAATAAATAAAAAGCATTTATGTAAATCAAAAATAAATGGAGGTTTAGCCCAACCAAATTTTATGCTCTATTTCTGGGCAGTTAACATTAAAAATATGAATTTTTGGTTGGAACTGAACCAACAATCAGATTGGTTAAAAATGGAAAAGGAAGACTGTTTACCCTTTGAAATTGGGTCGATTTTGTTTGCTACTACTAAATTAAGCAAAAAACCCTATAGTGAAAACCCTATAATATATAGTGGAATACGCATTTGGAAACAATTAAAAAAGACTCTAAAATTGGATAATCTATCACTACTCCTTCCCATTGTAAACAACCCTACATTTAAACCCTCAATGATGGATAAAGGTTTTCTACAATGGAAAAATCATGGAATTAAAAAGATGGGTCATTTCTATAGGAAAGGCATATTCCTCTCATTCCAGGAGTTACAACAAATTTATGGATTTCACTCAAATGACTATTTCAGATACCTACAACTTAGAGATTATGCTAAATCAAATACACAGGACTATAGAAATAGAAAGATAGAAATTCTTGATGAACAAACACTCTAACACAGAAAAATTAATACCTTATATCTATAATATCCTATTAGACAGTGATGCACCCACGATGGAAATATATAGGCAATCATGGGGAAATGAAGTAATGCAAGATAATTTGGACGAAAGCTTACAACATATACATCACTGTTTGTTAAATGCTAGACATTCCTTAATACAATTTAAAGTATTACATAGATTACATTATTCAAAAAACGGAATTAAATAGAATTTAATAGTATATCTCCTATCTGTAAAAAATGTCAGCACCTAGAGGCTAACCTAATGCATACATTAGTAAATTGTATAAAAATTAATAACTTTTGGACGGAAATTTTTAAGATAATTTTGGAAGTTGTCAACATCCAATTGGACCCCGACTCAAAACTAATAATATTAGGAATATTAGAACAAAATCAAATATTTACAACAAACCAAAGAAACTTTATCAACTACAGTATAATAATCGGGGAACAAATTAATATTAAAATTTTGGAAAGGTCCTATAACCCCCACAATTAAAATGTGGATTATGGTAATGTCAGAGAGAAATTTGGAAAGAATAAGATTTGTCTTAATGGACAAACAAGAACTTTTTATCAGAATATGGTCTCCATTTATTGACTATTTGAAGGGGCAAACAGGTTCGGCACGAGAACCTGACCAAATTAAGGTTTAGATGAAGAGTTACATTTTATAATTCATGGACATATCTCCAATGATGTATAATTAGTTAATTACTCCATTCTCTTATATTATACCTTCTGTTTTTTTTTAAATTGGTTTATTTTCTCTCTCTCTATTATTTTCTATTTATATAAAAAATAAAAAATATATAGTAGTACAACTATCAAATAATTGATAATATTGACAATATTAATAATGTATGACCACCACAAACGAAATGTTTTAATTATATATTTACTTCTAATAAAAATATGTACAAAAAAAAAAAAACTTGGTCATAGATTTGGATATCACAAATGGCCTCATTCCCCTCCCCCACTATTGATGAGGCTCGCACCTGGGTCTCCTCCATACCCCGCAACACTGCCCTCTCTCCCCATTCCCCCACTCGCAAACAGGGCAGAGTCCCCCTGGTCCTCACCTTTCACCCCACCAGCCGGCAAATACAACACATAGTCCTCCGCCAGTTTCAACAACCTCCAACGTGACCCCTCCACTTGCCACATCTTCCCATCTCCCCCCCGTCTGCCTTCTGCAAAGAATGCTCCCTCCGCAACTCCTTGTCAATTCTTCCCTTCCCTCCCGCTCTACCCCTTCCCCGGGCACTTTCCCTTGCAACCGCAAGAAATGCTACACTTGTCCCTTCACCTCCCCCCTCCACTCCTTTCAGGGACCCAAGCAGTCCTTCCAGGTCCGACAGAGGTTCACCTGCACCTCCTCCAACCTCATCTACTGCATCCGCTGCTCCAGATGCCAGATGATCTATATATCGGTGAGACCAAGAGGAGGCTTGGCGATCGTTTCGCCAAACACCTCCGCTCGGTCCGCAATAACCAAGCCGACCTCCCGGTGGCTCAGCACTTCAACTACCCCTCCCATTCCGTATCCGACCTCTCGGTCCTGGGCCTCCTCCACGGCCAGAGTGAGCAACACCGCAAGTTGGAGGAACAGCACCTCATATTCCGCTTGGGGAGTCTGCATCCTTTGGGCTTGAACATTGAATTTTCTCAATTCTGTTAACCCTTGCAGTCTCCTGTCAATCCTTGCAGTCCCTTCCCACCTCTCCCTCAGCCCTCGGGCCCTGGCATTCCCTCTCTCTCTATCTCCCTCCCTCATCTTAGTCACACTAGCTTCTCATTTTCACACCACAAACAGCCTGCAATGGCTTGTTCTCTTTATCATCGATACTTTTTTGCATATCTATCATTCATTGTTCTTTATCTCTCCACATCACCGTCTATATCTCTTGTTTCCCTGATCCCCGACCAGTCTGAAGAAGGGTCTTGACCGGAAACATCGCCTATCTCCTTCGCTCCTTAGATGCTGCTGCACCCGCTGAGTTTCTCCAGACTTTTGTGTACCCTTGGTCATAGATTTGGCAGGATCCAAATCTTCCAAATTTTCAGGAATCCCGACCACCCTTAGATTGGATCTCCGCGACTGATTCTCGAGGTCATCTAACTTCCCTTTCAGAAGTGCGTTTTCACTCTGTAATGTAGCTATGGCAGCTTCAACGCTCACCAGTCTGTCACTGTGGTCATTCAGGCCGTCTTCAACCTCGCAAATGCGCTCATCATGTGTTTCGTAGTAGGACTTAACTTGCTCCAGAGTGGTGCTCACCGGCGACAAAGCATCGTCAAGTTCTTTTTTAGGGCAGAGTTAATCGCTTGTGTCATATTGGCAAGGAGTACTGAACAAAACCTCTGGAGATCCTCTGGTGGTTCAGGTCCAGCACCAGGCAGCGCACCATTACTGCAGCATTCTTGTTTGAGACTTTGCCATCTTTTCCCCCAGTTTTAGCTCGGCTGTGCATTTTATTTGCCGTTTCGGTGTCTAACAATGCCTCGAGTCGTACACAATGTTGAATAGTGGGTTACCTCAAGCATATGACAAAAATGAACAGGTAGACTTGAAGCAGGAATCGGAGCCACGCTCACACGCACCTGTTCACCCCATGTCCAACCTGGAACTTATTACTATCATGCAAAAACACACTCCAATATAAAACACAATTCTGACATCGCATTTGTTAACTGCACAGTCCAAAAAACCAATCACAGTATATTTTAAACCCAAATTTTCAACCAACAGAACCCCTCCTCTGAATACAAGAGACTTTCCCTTCAAAGTACTTGTTCACTGAGTGGTACGTTCCCTTCAAGATACTCTTCTCTAACAGGTACTCTTTCCTCTTCTAAGTTTATATACGTAGTGGTACACTTCCCATCAAGATACTCTTTTCTAACAGGTATTATTTCCTCTTCTCAGCTACTTATTCCACTAACAGGTACTAAAATGGAGCCAAACGATATGAATCCTTGATTGAACAGCCACGATTCGGACTCCCATTATAACAGTTGTCTTAATCACACTATATTAATATACAGTCATGATTCGAACTACGATTACAACAGTGTATTTAACACTCAAAACTCTAAATCAACTGCAAGACACAGTAAGTACAATAAAGCAATGGCAAAACTTTAAACTGTAAATCAACTAAATCTTAACAATTCCAACAATATATTATTTATTACACACAAATTAACCAACGATCTAATATATACACTTTCATTAATGTACAGTAACCAGTGCCCTCAATATGAAAGCCCGGAATAGATCGATGAAGGATCTCTATACAATAGCCAGTCCTTCAATATGAAGCCCTGAATTTAGTAGAATTTGAATTGAAGAATTTAGACCTTTACTTTTATTAATTACCGTACCCCACTTTTATAGCTCCCTTCCCACTAATTCGAGTAATTATAATAGATGCGTCTTTTAATTTCAATCAATCCCCAGTGTTGTCCATGAGTATTTTCTTTAGCCAATTATACTCCAACACTGGGTTCCCAGTCCTCAACTGATCCAAAGTTCTAGTACTACTCACACAGGCGGGGCCTTCAACCCCCTAGGCTCCTCTCCTTCCGACCTGCAAGGTACTGGGCTTCAGCACGTGTCCGCTTCTCGCTGACTTTCAATGCTGATCTTTAAAGTGTCTTTCCAATTGCACCCTCAGCAGGGATACAGTACTTCCCCTCTTTGTACTGTTCCCTACTCAGCCCAGTCTCTGAAGATACCTCAGCCAATTCAGATATCCCAGCGGGGCCTCCAACCCCTGATATCTCTCTTTGGTGTCAGACCAACTCAATGGTACCTGACTGCAACAGCTGTTGACTAACTAGGTAAGTGAGTAAGTAAGAAATTTTTATTTATATAGCACTTTTAAATCAAATCACGTTGAAGCCAAAGTGCTTTACTGAGAAGAAATCAGATTACCATACATCCATATAAAATAATAAAATAAAAAAGACACAACACACTATAGAGTTTAACAGGGGTACACAAAAAGCTGGAGAAACTCAGCGGGTGCAGCAGCATCTAATGAGCGAAGGAGATAGGCGACGTTTCGGGCCGAGACCCTTCTTCAGACCCAGTTAGAGAGGAGGTTGTGAAACTGTCTCCGTAGGGAGGAGGAGAACTTCTTCAAAGTAGGCATACCACAGTGGAGTAGACAAAGTTTTAAAGAAGGAACTGCAGATTCTGGAGAATCGAGGGTACACAAAAAGCTGGAGGAGTTTAACAGGTGTGGGGACTTTAACCCACTAGAGAAAAGCCTTGTGAGCCTAACCCCCACACCCTAAGGCAAGGACTCTCTATCTCTCCTTCCCCTCAGTGCTTGCTAGACTACTGTTCTCTAATCTCATTGGGATCCCCAACACAACCGCGCGAATGATCGATTCATCCCGATCAGTGAAGTGAGGAATACTGATGCGAAAACCGCACAGTGGCGCCGATTTCTCCCCTCGCAATCTGGAACGACTCAACTCCCTGATCACAAACTTCTGTCTGGGGCTCCGTTGAGATCGCGGATGAGCCCCCAATGTAATTATGCTCCTAAAGCTTACCCCGTTAGTCATGTTCAGTAAAACACTGAGTCAAGCACTGGATCAACTAAACTCTTTATTCTCACTCAAAAAAATTTCCTATATGATACCTAACCAACACTGCGGGTCCGATCCTTGTCTCTACTCATTCAAGCACTTCAGCCTCGTGCGAATAGACATCTCCAGACGGTCAACACAGTCCCAAGTGCACTTCCAGAAGATCGACTCTGATCCATGTGTGCCCCCTCATGTATATCGGACCCCTGGCGCGATATACATGGGGGGGGGGGGGGGGGGGGCAACCCCTACAAGCCAATCACAAATAAAGATCATATAATACATTTATTGACAGTTCCCTAACCCAATCACAAAATACCCCATTACATTGTTCCACAGAAGGTTCTAGTTGGAAGACAGTTCACCAAAGTAAAGAAACATTTCCCCAGGTAATATAAACAATTTAAACCAGGCTCCAGACGTTGACCAATCACAAGATAACAGCGCAAAGATTCTGCAACATATTTAACAATACTTTACAATACCCCATTCTGTAACCAATCCTGATCATGCATTTGCAAACCAGCTCAGCTCTTTCTGCAAAACCCTCATACATATTAACAATTGGACATCACCCTGTGCTTGACTTCCTCCCAGGGTCCAGGCACCCTGGAGCCATAAGCCTCATGGCTTTGCAGCTTTTTACAGAAAGATGACAAGCAGGCTTTGCAAATGCAGAGATCCTCCATTTTGTGACATAACCATATAACCATATAACAATTACAGCACGGAGACAGGCCCTCTCGGCCCTTCCAGTCCCTGACATACTTATTTGGCCAATATTATCATTGCTATATCATTATATTTGGCCAATATTATCATTATCATAATATTATAATTACTCTTCACGTTGTATATTAATGGTTTGGATGAGGGGATTGAAGGCTTTGTGGCCACGTTTGTGGATGATATGCAAATATGTGGAGCGTAGAGAAAGCAGGGACTCTGAAGAAGGATTTGGATAGGTTGGGAGAGTTTGCATGCATTTTGATAGTAGGAATAAAGGCGTAGATTATTTTCTAAAGTATCCAGAAATCGGAGGGGCAAAGGGACTTTGGAGTGCTGGTGCAGGATTCCCAAAAAGTTAATCTGCAAGTCGAATCAGCAGTAAAGAAAGCAAATGCAATACTGGCATTTATTTTGAGAGGTCTTGTATACAAAAAACAGGGATGTAATACTGAGGTTCTATAAGGCACTGGTCAGGCCACACTGTGCACCATATCTGAGGAAGGATGTGCTGGCTCAGGAAAGGGTTCAGAGCAGGTTTACGAGAATGTTCCCAGGAATTAGTAGGTTAACATATGATGAGCGTTTGACGGCACTGGGCCTGTACTCGCTGGAATTTTGAAGAATGTAATCATTGAAACGTGCAGAATATTCAAGAATCATTGAAACTTACAAGAATAGTGTAAGGCTTGGATGGAGAGAATGTTTCCACTAATGGGAGAGTTACATAGAAACATGGAAAATAGGTGCAGGAGGAGGCCATTCGGCCCTTCGAACCAGCACCACCATTAATTGTGATCATGGCTGATCATCCCCAGTCAATAACCCGTGCCTGCCTTCTCCCCATATCCCTTGATTCCACCAGCCCCTAGAGCTCTATCTAACTCTCTTTCTTTCTCCCTCAATCTAACTAGAGTGAGAAACGATTCAAAAGTTAGACTGTATGACAAACTGGGGTTTGAGCAGTTTCATATAGAGTACAAATACCATCACAGCCATTTGGGCTGAATTACCCATTTCTGTGCTCATTTATATGCTGTGATGTAGAAATGTTAAAGACGTACCCTGAAATGCTGATAGGATCCTAAACAAAATGCTCTAAAGTTTATCTAAAAACCCTTGGTATCCACTAGTAGCAATCTTACATCTCAGATTTAACCAATTCAAATATCAGCAAACAAGAGTGAGGCATTTAAGGGTATAGGACTAGAGGTCATAGCCTCAGAATTAAAGGATGTTCTTTTAGGAAGGAGATGAGGAAGAATTTCACAGAAAGCTGTGGAGGTCGTCATATTAATGGCAGAGATAGATAGATTCTCGATTAGTACAGGTGTCCGAGGTTATGGGGAGAAGGCAGAAGAATGGGGTTAGGAGCGAGAGATAGATCAGCCATGATTGAATGACAAACTTGACGATGGGCTGAATGGCCTAATTCTGCTCCTATCACTTGTGACCTTACGATCTGATACCTGCAATCCTCCCTTAGCATCGACGACACCATTGCCATCGGTAGATCGCAATAGTGCTAATCAATTTAGCAGCTTGTTAGTTACAGCACTAATTTGTACTGTCACTTTCACCCAAATAAGTGCAGAACTGCTATATTTGATTCTTTGTTGTTGTGCTGCTTGCAATATGTCGCCACAATAGAGTGGAGGGCAAGGCAGGCAAACATAAGGAAGCTTGGCTGACGAGGGAAATTGAGGCATCAGTCAAGAATAAGAAGGAAGCATCGGACAGGTATAGGCAGCTGGGAAAAAGTGCATCCCTTAAGGAGTTTTGGGAACTAAGGAGTAAACTAAAAAAGGAAATCAGAAAGGCAAAAAGGAGCCAGGGAATTGCTCTGGCAGATATCATTAAGGACAATCGCAAGAGATTTTATAAATACATAAGAGGGAAAAGAGATAGACATAACTAGAGAGAGTGGGACCCCTCATGAATCACAGGATTCTGTGGAGCCACAGGAGATGGGCAAAGTCCTCAATGAGTATTTCTCCTCTGTATTTACCGAGGAGAAAGACAGGAGGACGGAGGAACGGGACATTTCAATGGAATCCAACCTGGTTACCAAGCTTACAGAACAGGGTCTCTGCGCATTTCTCTGCAATTGGATCCTCGACTTTCTCATCAATAGACCACAGTCTCTTCAACTGGAACACTTCTTGCTGAATAACAATCAGTACAGGAGCACCTCAAAGCTGTATGCTCTACTGTTCTCCCTGTTCTACTCACTCTATACTCACGTCTGTGCAGCTGGACACAGTGCGAACTCCATCTTCAAGTTCGCCGATGACATCACCATTGTTGGACGAATTACAAATGGTGATGTCAGAGGATAGAAGTGAGATCGACCGATTGACCAAATGGTGCCAGCACAACAACCTGGCTCTCAATATCAGTAAGACCAATGAACTGATTGTGGACTTAGGAGGCGGAAGGATGAGGACCCATAATCCTGTTTATATCGTGGTGGAGAAAGTCAAAAATGTCAAATTCCTGTGTGTGCGTATTTCCGAAGATATTTCCTGGACCCTGATGCAATTATAAAAAAAGTACATCAATGCCTCTGCCTCCTGAGAAGATTACGGAGATTTGGTATGTCAGAGTGGATTTCTACAGTTTTACAGTAGAGAGCATATTGACTGGTTGCATCACGGTCTGGTTCGCCAACTTGAATGCCCAGGAGCGAAGAAGACTACAAAAAGTTGTCAACACTGCCCAGTCTATCACGGGTACTGACCTCCAGACCATCAAAGGGATTTACCAGAAACGTTGCCTCAAAAAGGCAGCCAGCATCATCAGAGACCCACACCATCCTGGCCACACATTGAAAAAAGTAACATCCAGGTTCAGGAACAGCTTCTTCCCTACAGCCATTCGGCCATTTTACTTCGGTGTCATGTGAGTGACTACGTGAAGAAGACCCCGTCAGGCTGCATGCGCGTCATTTTATATCAGACGCACTGGCGCAGCGACTGGTTAGGAAGAGCAGCGCTCCACCAGCGGTAAGTTTAAAAACCCCAAGGTAAGTGAAAAGCACGGTTGAAGGTCGCTTTTTTCTTGCAGGCATGTATTTCAGGAACAAGTTTATTTCTAAAAAGAAAATGCAGAAAGCGACAACGGTGAAGGCGAGGCGCCTTCTAGTAAGATGACAGACCGCGGGAGTGCGGGTAGCGGGTGCCTGCTCAGTTCACCTAGCCCGTCTGTGGCAGGGAGTCCACCGCCTCCAGACTTGTTGCCTTTAAGAACCGTGGCCACACCATTGGGGCGTAAGGCTACTAAAAAGTCTGCAAGGCTCATTGTCTCCGAGGAGTCCGGTCAGGAGAGTTCCCCTCCGGAAAAGAATGCCTTTCTTACACGATTATCCAAAGTGGAGCTCCTGTTGGAGAGGATGCTCCGTCAGGATACACACCCGGAGGAGGGGTGGTATCCGCGCTGGCCTACGGGAGAGCCCGCGCCAGCAGCGCCTGGAATAGGGCTGCTCAATCACTCCCTCTTGGAGGAGGAGAGCTTGACGGGTCAGGGTTATCCTGACGCTGAATCTGTGGGGGAACAAAACCCACGGGGTGAAGGGCATGAGCCGATAATACCATGTCTGGCAGCAAGATTTGCCGTCCCCAGAGAGGCTGGGGAGCTGTTGGATGACGAGTTGGCAACAACGATAAATTATTTGCTCTCCCATCAGTTGCAAGAACTGACCATGGACGAACGGCGAAGAAAGATGAGACCCCGGTTAATTGCCAGCTCTTGAAAGTACAGGCAGTTAACCATGTGATATGGGGTCATATGGGCATTGATATTAGGGCACAAGAAATGAAGCTCCAGCGGGTGCTGAAGTTGCTCGCTGCAGACATTACGGTGTTCACCAGATCGGTGGATGAAGGGCTATCTGTATTACAGCAGGTTGCCTTAGCCCTTCTATGCAGTGCCCACTTTGAAATAAACTGTTTGCGCAAAAGTGGGTTTGATTAAAGCCCTGATGACCAGCAGAATGCTTTGGCGCCAACACCCCTACCGGCGGGCTGCAGAGACCGGGGCAGGTCAAGGGACCAGCTGGGCATATATCAATGTGCGCAGTTGGCGCACTGCTACGGAGGCACGAGCAAACATGACTCCTCCCACCAGGTACCGGGGACAACAGATTCCACCGGTCACCATAGAAGTAGGTGGGTCTGGTCCTGATGGGAACATATTAAGTGAAATACACCTACTAGTCGGGGGGAGATTACATGGGTTCCTAAAAGAATGGTCTGAGATAACATCAGATCCATTTATACTGTGCAGCATAAAAGGTTTTCGAATTGAATTCTATCCCAATTTGAGTCCACACACTTAGCATGTTCCAAGCCGGACACTCATTTTGTCACAGAAAGAGAATATGGAGATACAGGCAGAACTTGAAAAATTATGCAAAAAAAGGGGTAATTGAGAAATCGGTTCGCCAACTCCACCAATTTGTGTCAAATATTTTTCCTTTGTCAAAAAAGGATGGAGGATGTAGAATCATCCTCGACCTGACGAGCCTAACCACTTTGTACAGTATAAACATTTCAAAATGGAAACTTTTACTACTGCTATACACCTGCTTTCCAGACAATGTTATATTGCAAGCATCGCCCTTAAAGATGCATATTACTCAGTGTCTGTTCACTGCAATGATAGGAGATATTTGAAATTTAGCTGGATGAATCAGTTATGGCAATTCAAGGCACTGCCTAATGGATTAACCTCAGCTCCGAGATTGTTCACCAAAATGTTAAAACCAATACTGGGGCTACTTAGAGCTCAGGGTCATATTGCAATTGCCTATTTGGACGATATTTTTATTGTAGATAAGACTCGGGACACAGCTGAATCATCCGTTTCAGTTGTGAAGCTCACTTTTGAAAGGATGGGGTTTATCATTCATCCAGATAAGTCCAAATTAACACCAGTCAGAGTTATTGATTATTTAGGTTTCACTATTAACTCAGATCACATGTCAGTGACTCTGCCCAGGGACAAAAGACTGCAGCTAATTGAAGACTGTGTTAAGCTCATTGAAACACAACGACCTTCAATTAGACAAGTGGCCAGCTTGGTTGGCAAATTAGTGGCTTCATTTCCAGCTGTGCAGTTTGGACCTCTGCATTATCAGCAATTGCAGCGAGTGGAAGAACAGGCACTGATGATGCATTCAGGTCGTTATGACAGACCCATGCAATTACCAGCTGTGGCCATTGCTGAGGTACAATGGTGGATTATGAATATCTCAAGTTCTTCCAGCCAAATTCTGGTTGAACCACCTTCTATTGTCTTACAGACTGATGTCAGTGCTCTAGGTTGGGGCGCTACTGATACTATTTCCTGCTGTGGAGGCAGATGGCACATGCATGAGACACCTCTTCTGCAATCACGAGGGATTAATTATTTAGAGCTTTTGGGAACATTTTATGGGCTTAAAGCTTATTGTTCTACTAAATGTCACTTGCATGTTCAAGTTCAGATTGACAACACTATGGCAGTGGCGTATGTTAATCATATGGGTGGCAATCAAGTCGGATAGATTGGCAAATCTGATTTGTGACTGCTGTATTTCCAGAGACATTTGGCTTTCAGCGATCTACCTACTAGGTAGATTCAACATAGTGGCAGACACAAGGTCTCGCAAATTCAATGACAACACAGAATGGATGTTGAATAATGACATATTTAACGATGTTGTTGCTCGATATGGGATGCCAGATATTGATTTGTTTGCATCCAGACTAAACCACCAGTTGCCTAAATATGTTTCATGGGAACCAGATCTTGGGGCAGCAGCGGCAGATGCATTTTCGCTGCATTGGGATGGAATGTTTGTGTATGCATTTCCTCTTTTCTTCCTCATCAGTCGGTGTCTGCAAAAAATGAAGCAGGACTCCGCCTCAGGAGTATTGGTGGTACCCGACTGACCTACTCAGCCATGGTTCCCGCTCGTTTTGCAGATAAACATATAGCCACTTATGACTGTTCCCAAACATCGAAACCTACTGATGCACCCTGTAACTGGTGGTCAACACCCTTTATATGGTCGTATCAATCTGTTGGTTTGCAGATTCTAAGAAGGCCATACCTGGTGAGAGGACTATCCAATCGCACTGTGGATGTCCTTACTGCAGCCTGGAGGGATAGTACCCAGAAGCAGTACATCTCTTATATAAGGAAATGGGAGGTGTTCTGCTTCCGGCAAAATATTTCATATTACACGGCAGGCAATTCCGAAGTATTAGAGTTCCTGTCAACCCTCTTTTTCGATCAAAGATTAAGCTATAGTGCGATCAATACGGCAAGAAGTGCCCTGTCTTCATATTTATGGATGGGATCTGAACGATATTCTGTGGGGTCACACCCTCTCATCTCTAGATTTAATTTTTTAATTCCAATCCTCCCAGGCCCAGGTGTTCGACAATCTGGGATGTAAGCGAAGTACTTATGCTCCTTCGTCAATGGACACCTGTCACAGCCCTGTCTTTGGCCAAACTCACCATGAAGGTAGTCATGCTCATGGCACTGGTTTCGGCACAATGGGTGCAGACATTACAAAAGCTGCGACTCGACAGGATGGAAGTATCTGCAGATGCCTTTACATTTTCCATCTACGATCTACTCAAACAGAGCAGACCGGGTGTGACAGGGTTTAGGATTACCTTTTCGGCATACCCTACAGGTTCACGCCTATGTGTGGTCTCACACTTATTGTGTTACATCAAGGCCACTAGCACCCTAAGAGGTGCGGAATCAGCATTATTGATTAGCCACAGAAAACCGCATAGTAAAGTGTCGGTTCAGACTATTTCAAGGTGGCTAAAGCAGGTTCTGGCTTATGCAGGTATTGACACTGACATTTTTAAATCTCATTCCACCAGGGCGGCATCAACATCAGCTGCCAGGGCAATGGACGTCCGCATAGACCATATCCTCACGGCCGCAAGGTGGTCAAGTGAGCAGATGTTTCAGCAATATTATCACAAACCACTGACTGAACCAGGGGTATTTGCCCGTTCTGTTTTAAGTTAAACAGGGTCTGATCAGGAACAGTCAACATGGATTTGTGCCTGGGAGGTCGTGTTTGACAAACCTTCTTGAATTTTTTGAAGCGGTAACTAGGGAAATTGATGAGGGTAAAGCAGTGGATTTGTCTATATGGATTTCAGTAAGGCCTTTGACAAGGTTCCCCATGGAAGGTTGGTTAAGAAGGTTCAATCTTTGGGAGTTAATGGCGGAGGTGCAAGATAGATTCAACAGTGGCTGAATGGGAGATGTCAGAGAGTAATGGTGGATGGCTGTTTGTCAGGTTGGAAGCCGGTGACCAGTGGGGTGCCTCAGGGATCTGTGTTGGGTCCACTGTTGTTTGTCATGTACATCAATGATCTGGATGATGGGGTGGAAAATTGGATAAGTAAGTATGCAGATGATAGGTGGTGTTGTGGATAATGAAGTAGATTTTCAAAGTCTACAGAGAGATTTGGGCCATTTGGAAAAGTGGGCTGAAAGATGGCAGATGGAGTTTAATGCTGTTAAGTGTGAAGTGCTACATCTTGGCAGGACAAATCAAAATAGGACGCACATGGTAAATGGTAGGGAATTGAGGAATGCTGTGGAACAGAGGGATCTTGGAATAACTGTGCATAGTTCCCTGAAGGTGGAATCGCATGTAGATAGGGTGGTAAAGAAAGCCTTTGGTGTGCTGGCCTTTATAAATCAGAGCATTGAATATAGGAGTAGGGAAGTAATGTTAAAATTGTACAAGGCATTGGTAAGACCAATTCTGGAGTATGGTGTACAATTTTGGTTGCCTAGTTATAGGAAGGATGTCAACAAAATAGAGAGAGTACAGAGGAGATTTACTAGAATGTTGCCAGGGTTCCAGCAACTATGTTACAGAGAAAGGTTGAACAAGTTAGGTCTTTATTCTTTGGAGCGCAGAAGGTTAAGGGGGGACTTGATTGAGGTCTTTAAAATGATGAAAGGGATAGACAGAGTTGACGTGGATACGTTTTTCCCATTGAGGGTAGGGAAGATTCAAACAAGAGGGCATGACATGAGAATTAAGGGACAGAGGTTTCGGGGTAACGTGAGGGGGAACTTCTTTACTCAGAGGGTGGTGGCTGTGTGGAATGAGCTTACAGCAGAAGTGGTGGAGGCAGGATCGATTTTAACATTTAAAAGAAAAGTGGATAGGTATATGGACGTGAAGGGAATGGAGGGGTATGGTCTGAGTGCAGGTAGATGGGACTAGGGGAAAACAAATGGTCGGCACGGACTGGAAGGGCCGAGAGGGCCTGTTTCCGTGCTGTAATTGTTATATGGTAATATGGTTAAGTTCAGTTTTATAGCTTCCCCCTGGGACAGAGGGGTTGCTATTGTTTTCTTAAAAAATTAAACCGTTATTACATTTAAAATCAATGTCATGGTTTAATGCATTATTGATTCTTTCCCCATTCTGAGTCAATCGATGCAGTGAGACGCCTGGATTTGAATCTACGGCATGAAATCACAGAGCTTTGAAATCTTCATGTAGTCACTCACGTGACTCCGAATACAAATAGTAAGATTAAATGAGAACTTACCAGTTTGAAGTTTGATCTTTATTTTATGAGGAGTTACGTTGGTGATTACGTGCCCATCCACACCCAACCCTCTCTCACAAAATCCATCTGGTAGTTCTAGGTTTCTGCTCTTACTATTACACTTAAATTACTCTTACCTGGGATTTCATACCACTGCTTTGAAGATTGACGCGCATGCGGCCTGACGGGGTCTTCTACATGTAATCACCAACGTAACTCCTCATAAAATAAAGATCAAACTTCAAACTGGTAAGTTCACATTTAATCTTACTATTAAACATCACAACCTCAAATAAGCTCTGAACTACATAGCCTATTATTGCACTATTATTGGGGGTTTTTTGTGTGTACGTATGTGTGCATGTGTCTGAAGAAGGGTTTCGATCCGAAAGGTCACCCATTCCTTCTCTCCAGAGATGCTGCCTGTCCCGCTGAGTTACTCCAGCATTTTGCGTCTACCTTCAATTTAAACTGGCATCTGCAGTTCCTTCCGACGTTTGGATAGGCGATGTTTTGGGTTGAGACGCTTCAGATTTACTACTAATGCCCCTGTCCCACTTAGGAAATCTGAACGGAAACCTCTGGAGACTTTGTGCCCCACCCAAGGTGTCCGTGCGGTTCCCGGAGGTTTTTGTCAGTCTCCCTAATGGTCGAAAGTGGTTTCCGCTTCTTCTATGTTCCGGCGATTATTTAAAAATATTCAAAACCGGCCGCGACTAAAAATAGGTTGCCGTTTTAAATATCGGTAATTTTTTAGTCGAAGCCGGTTGCGATGCTAGTTGAAGGTGGTTGCCGGAGGTTGCAGGTAGTGGAAAGTAATACCTTTTTTTCACCCAGTTTTATTCCACCAGGGAGGTCTTACCTTCTGATTTTTAAAACGGCAACCTATTTTTAGTTGCGGCTAGTTTCGAATTTTTTGAAATAATCGCCAGAACATAGAGCAAGCGGAAACCACTTTCGAATCCTAAGTGGGACAGGGCATAAATCTCCTTCATTTACAACCAAGTCAATAACCAAAATCACAAACAAGAGACCCAGCACTGATCGCCATTGGTACATCACTGGTCATAGAATTCTAATCAAACACCTTACTAATATATATGGATATTTACAACCCTTCCTTCATCAGGCTTCCAACAAAAAACTCGATCAAATTAGTGTGACAGGATCTTCTTCTTGCGTGTGGCGTGCACATCCTAAAGTTGTAGGACAACTTGTTCTATTTGATATTATTTGATTGTGCACACCAGGTTGATTGCATTCGTCGAAACAGGGCGGACCACGTGAAGGTTGCAATCTCCCACCCCAGTGTGACAGGATTTCCCCACACAAAGCCATGTTGTTTCTCTCATCACCCCTTCCCTTTTCAAAAGGGCATAACACCATCTCTCTGTATTTTCTCAAGATATTTTTCTATCACTGACACAAAGCTCACTGACCTGTCGTTGCCTGGTTTATCCCTGCTGCCCTTAAATAAAGGAACAACTGTGGCCGACAAGATGCAGAAATCTCCATCAGGGCGGTAGCTATCTCGTCCCTTGCTCCCCAACGCGACCTGGTATAAATCTCATCTGGGCCAAAGGAATTATCTGTCCTAAGCATCTTGTCACACCCAACACATAATTACCATTTTGGTCAAATTACACTTTCCCTGGCACCCTCTTTTACCAGTTAGAGGCTCTTGAGATTTTCCTTAATCTTATTAACCACGGAATGCCATGGCTTATTTTCTACTCTCCTAATTTCTTACATTCACTCATGTTCTTCAAGTGTCCCTCAATCCCATTGCTTATACCTACAAAAAAATATTTTTTCATCCCCTGATCAAACCTCCAATACCCTTTGTCATCAAAGGTTCCCTAATCTTGCCGCCTTCGCCTTTCGCCATGACTGGAACACACTGATCCTGAGATAAGAAGAAATTCCTTCATACAGAAGCGGATGAATCTTTGGATTTCTCGAGTCCAGAGGGTTGGGAGGCTGAGTTACAGAATTCATTCCAAACATAATTAAGATTTTCAGCTACAACGTCACCTGGTACCTTTGAGGCTTTATATAACTAAATAATTGAAAACATTTAATTAGATTTGATATTTATTTTATCCTCACTGTGATCTCTCCAGTGGCTCCAAAGCTTTTCTCAGCATTTGCAGAAATACTATCCTCTCACCTATCAGTTGTGTGTGCAGTTGGGTAGTTAGAAGTCTCACTCACAGCCGGTGAGCCATGTTCACCGGCTCCTCTAGCATCTTGTGCAAGTGTTCATTGTTGAGTCCAAAAAGTTGTTTGGAAATGAGCCAGTCAAAGCTGGAGTCTACGGTGAGAGTCTGACTTCAACCACTTTCCAACCAATCCCGATGGTCTCCTTTGACAGCCTAACCACTCCCTACGTGTTAAAGAAGGAACTGCAGATGCTGGAGAAGGGTCTCGACCCGAAACGTCGCCTATCTCCTTCGCTCCTTAGATGCTGCTGCACCCGCTGAGTTTCTCCAGCTTTTTGTGCACTCCCTACTTGTGTTTGTTTCATATCCCTCCAAACTCGTCTTTTCCATGAACCTGTTTTTAAACATTGGGATAGTCCCAGCCTCAACTACCTCCTCTGGCAGCTTGTTCCATACACCCACCACTCTTTGTGTGAAAAAGTTACCCCTCAGATTCCTATTAAATCTTTTCCCCTTCACCTTGAACCAATGTCCCCTGGTCCTCGATTTCCCCACTTGGGCAAAAGATTCTATGCATCTACCCGATCTATTCCTCTCATGATCTTATACACCTCTATAAGATCGCCCCTCATCCTTCTGCGTTCCATGGAATAGAGTCCCAGCCTACTCAACCTCTCCCTATAGCTCAGACCCTCTAATCCTGGCAACATCTTCGTAAATCTTCTCTGAACCCTTTCAAGCTTGACAAAATCTTTCCTATAACATGGTGCCCAGAACTGAACACAATACTCTGCGGTCTCACCAGCGTCTTATACAACTGCAACATGACCTCCCAACTTCTATACTCAATACTGATGAAGGCCAATGTCCCAAAAGCCTTTTTTGACCACCATATCTACATGCAACTCCACCTGCTAGGAACCATGCACCTGCACTCCTAGATCCCTCTGCTTTACAACACTCCCAGGGCCCCACCATTCACTGTGTAAGTCCTGCCCTTGTTAGATGTCCCAAAATTTAACATCTCACATTTCTCTGTATCCATCAACCATTCCTCAGCCCACCAGCCATCTTGTCAGCCACAGTTGAGATGCCACATAGTGGTTGAAGTTATTCCTTTATTTAAGGGTGGCAGGGATAAGCCAGGTAACAAAAAGCCAATGAGCCTTGTGTCGGTGGTAGAAATTGAATTGAGTGATTGCATCCCCAGTTGGAGTCAGAATTGCCCGTCTCTCAATGGACAAAGCAAAAAAGGATGATCTGTTCTCAAAAATAACTTTATTAAAATGTTTAAATAAATTGTATAAATCATGATGTAAACATTTACAAGGTGTCATACTTTGTCTTTTAAAAACAGCTTCACAGAGTCTGCAGTGTGGATGGCTGTGATAATTTCTGGATACTTCCTACTTCCCCGGCTTGTATTTGTAACAGATGAAGTCACAATTTAACTTCATTCAGTAACTCAAATTTTCATGTAATATATGTGTAGACCTTAAAACTTTAAACAAGTTCTTTAAATATGTTCATTGTTTTGAAGTATTCCCTCTAGAACAGCCTGGGTTTACCTTTCCTGATCAAGAAAATGATGTACATCAATGATCTGGATGATGGGGTGGAAAATTGGATAAGTAAGTATGCAGATGATACTAAGATGGGTGGTGTTGTGGATAATGAAGTAGATTTTCAAAGTCTACAGAGAGATTTGGGCCATTTGGAAAAGTGGGCTGAAAGATGGCAGATGGAGTTTAATGCTGTTAAGTGTGAAGTGCTACATCTTGGCAGGACAAATCAAAATAGGACGTACATGGTAAATGGTAGGGAATTGAGGAATGCTGTGGAACAGAGGGATCTAGGAATAACTGTGCATAGTTCCCTGAAGGTGGAATCGCATGTAGATAGGGTGGTAAAGAAAGCCTTTGGTGTGCTGGCCTTTATAAATCAGAGCATTGAATATAGGAGTAGGGAAGTCATGTTAAAATTGTACAAGGCATTGGTAAGACCAATTCTGGAGTATGGTGTACAATTGTGGTTGCCTAGTTATAGGAAGGATGTCAACAAAATAGAGAGAGTACAGAGGAGATTTACTAGAATGTTGCCAGGGTTCCAGCAACTATGTTACAGAGAAAGGTTGAACAAGTTAGGTCTTTATTCTTTGGAGCGCAGAAGGTTAAGGGGGGACTTGATTGAGGTCTTTAAAATGATGAAAGGGATAGACAGAGTTGACGTGGATACGTTTTTCCCATTGAGGGTAGGGAAGATTCAAACAAGAGGGCATGACATGAGAATTAAGGGACAGAAGTTTCTGGGTAACGTAAGGGGGAACTTCTTTACTCAGAGGGTGGTGGCTGTGTGGAATGAGCTTCCAGCAGAAGTGGTGGAGGCAGGATCGATTTTAACATTTAAGAGTAAAGTGGATAGGTATATGGACGTAAAGGGAATGGAGGGGTATGGTCTGAGTGCAGGTAGATGGGACTAGGGGAAAACAAATGGTCGGCACGGACTGGAAGGGCCGAGAGGGCCTGTTTCCGTGCTGTAATTGTTATATGGTTATATGGTTAAAATGGAATTATCTGCCAGGCAGCAGTGGTGATACACATCAGACATGCAGCTCTCTGAAGAATGCACAAACAACAGTGAAATCACAAAGTATGGAGCAGCTGACAGATGCACAGGGCAAGGTGTATTATATGACCAAAATATTATTCATTAATTTAATTTTCTCACTTTATCAAATACTATTCCATTGTCATCAATATCCCTCTTGCCTCATCCCAACCATTTGCTACATTATGAAAGGTATTGCAGTTGTTTGTAAGATTAGGTGCTAAGACTTCTTTTGGTTTGGACTCTGGATGCCCATGGATTAGACTTCCGTGTGACTGTTGCCCCCACCGTCCCTTTTCCCCATTGGCAGGAACAATACTAGTTAAAACATCCCAGGGGAAGGGCTGTTTGGTTCCTTTGTCCTGCAGAGGAAATGTGAATCTCTTAATGCTGAAATCAGTGTACTCGTACTGAAGAGAGGCTTGTTTGTGCAAGACATATGCCACAGCATGTTACCCTTCATTGTAGAAGGCACTTGTGCAATGACCAAAAACCTAGTTACAATCACCCCAATGAGAGCAGGTTCCAGGACAAACCAGAGGCGACTTTTATTCCATCAATGAGTGGCGGCAACAGAGTGTATAATGGTCCTACTCTGGCTCTGTGCGTAAATGCACATCACATCAATCTCCCTGTGAACTACTGTAGCTACTGCAACATTAGGAATATGAATGCATTCTGCTTCCTCTTGGTCCACTATGCAGCAAGTGAGGAAATGCTGCAATAAGCAGTTCTGTACAATTCAGAACTTCACAGCCACTGACGTATTGTGGAAATATAGTCACTTATTGCCATGGAAAATCTCAATGTGTACACAAACATTACCACAGTGTGATGACCACTGAATAATCTTAGTGAAGTTTGACAAGGGATAAATATTGACCAGGATATTCAGGAGAACTGGTCTCTAGAATTACAGTATTGGGTCCCTGTGATACTGTGAGACTCTTGCTGTGGAGCATGGCAGATGAGGCCGAGTGGGAAAACGAGGCAGGATTTGAATTCAAGCTTCAGCCTCAGAGTTGAGCTACGCACTGAGTAATTACTAAGAACAATTGAGGCTATTTAATAATCATCTTAAAGTTTGGTGTAGACATTGAAATAAAAAGCACAGGAGATAGTGGTGTCCGGAGCTGAGGAGAACAGTTCATATTTCTCAGATCCATTGTGCTAGTTACTTGGATTATATTCTGTGCTATGGCAGGTAGGGAGGTGTATGCACTCATTGGGGACTAAACCCCGCCCATGTGGTGAGATCCATAGTATTTGCAGCCAGTTTAAAATGTAATAAATGATATTCTGTTTAATAAAAGTTCTGTGCACATGTGAAACTGTTTCTCCAACATATTCAGAGCATTAAAACAAAGCTTATGATGGTGTTGTTGGCGAGGATGCTTACAGGCTGCTCAAGCTGTAAATATTAAAACAGGCAGAGCCGGGCCCGGGTCAGCTTCCTTCCGCTCAGCCAACGAGTGGGCGAGCTGCCTCCTTCACTTCACCGGTTGCTCCTCCCTCATGTACGCAGGATGACCATGGTCACCAGCCCTGAAACAAACACCACCTGCTTTACTTACTGCACTGGAACATGTTTAACTCCAGTTTATCTAGCCTGAAGAATTATACATCCGTTGTCACCTGGTCCATTTAGAAATACGTTGAAAACTGCGTTTTGACAAAAACGGGTATTTCTAACCAGAAACCTTGGGTGAACACTGGCAAAATAAAAATCCAAGACTTTCAAGAAGAATCTCCCCAAACTGCTTCATGCAAAATATTAATTGCACATTATATTTATTATCATGACACTATGTATCCTATTTACTCTGGGTCTAAATTATACAGTGTGGAAATGGGCCCTTCGACCCAACTTGCCCGTGCTGACCATGATGCCACATCTACACTAGTCCCACCTATCTGTATTTGGCTCATATTCCTCTCAACCTTTCCTATCCTTGAACCTGTTCAAATGTCTTTTAAATGCTGTTATAGTACCTAGTCGTTGAGTGATAGAGTGTGGAAACAGGCACTTTGGCCCAACTTGCCCATACTGGCCAACATGTCCCTGCCACACTAGTCCCTGTCCGTGTTTCGTCCATATCCCTCCAAACCTATGCTATCCATGTACCTGTCTAACCGTCTTGTAAATGTTTGGATAGTCCCAGCCTCAACTACATCCTCTGGCAGCTTGTTCCATACACCCACCACCATTTGTGTAAATAAGTTACCCCTCAGATTCCTATTAAATCTTTTCCCCTTCACTTTACACCTGTCCTCTGGTCCTCGATTCACCTACTCTGGGCAGGAGACTCTGTGAATCTACCCAATCTATTCCTCTCACGATTTTATACACCTCTATGAGATCCCCCCTCATCATCCTACTCTCCAAGGAATAGAGTCCCAGCCTACTCAACCTCTCCCTATAGCTCCATATAACCATATAACAATTACAGCACGGAAACAGGCCCTCTCGGCCCTTCCAGTCCATGCCGACCATTTGTTTTCCCCTAGTCCCATCTATCTGCACTCAGACCATACCCCTCCATTCCCTTCACGTCCATATACCTATCCACTTTACTCTTAAATGTTAAAATCGATCCTGCCTCCACCACTTCTGCTGGAAGCTGATTCCACACAGCCACCACCCTCTGAGTAAAGAAGTTCCCCCTCACGTTACCCCGAAACCTCTGTCCCTTAATTCTCATGTCAGCTCACACCCTCTAGTCCTGGCAACATCCACATAAATCTTCCCTGTACCTCTTCCAGCTTGACAACATCTTTCCTATAACATGGTGCCCAGAACTGAACGCAAAGCTCTAAATGCGGCCTCACCAACGTCTTATACATGACCTCCCTACTTCAATCCTCTGACTGATGAAGACCAAAATGCCAAAAGCCTTTTTGACCTACATGCAACTTCACCTTCTGGGAACCATGCGCCTGCACTCCTAGATCCCTCTGCTCCACAACATTCCCCAGACCACAATCATTCACTGTGTAGGTCCTGCCTATGTTAGACTTTCCAAAATGCATACATCTCACATTTCTCTGTATTAAATTCCATCAACCATTCCTCAGGCCCACCTGGCCAATGGATCAAGATCCTGCTGCAATATTTCACAACCATCTTCACTATCTGCAAAACTATCCACTTTTGTATCATTGGCAAACTTGCTAATCTTGCCCTGTATATTCTCATCCAAATCATTGACATAGATGACAAACAGTAACGGGCCTAGAACCGAACCCTGTGGCACACCACTGGTCACAGGCATCCAGTCTGAGGCAACTTTCCACCATCAACCTCTGCTTCCTTTTGTGAAGCCAATTTTCTATCCATTCAGCTATCTCTCCTTGGATCCCATGTGATCTAACCTTCCAGAGCAGCCTACCATGTGGATCCTTTTAACAACCTCAACTACCTCCTCTGGCAAATTGTTCCATATACCCACCATCCTATTAAATTGTTCCCCTCTCACCTTAGACCTATGTCCTCTGCTTCTTGGTTCCCTTCCTCTGGGTCAAAGACTGTGCATTGACCCTATCTATTCCCATCATGATCTTATACATCTCTTTAAGATCACCACTCATCTTCCTGTGCTTCAAAGAGTAAAGTCCTAACCTGCCCAACATCTTATATCTCAGGCCCTCATGTCCTGGCAAAACCTATATAAATTTCATCTTCACTCTTTCCTGCTTAATAACTTCTTTGATCTAGCAGGGTGACTGAACACTAAACTCTAAGTGCAGCGACACTCCAATGTTTTGCACAACTGTATCATAACATCACAACTTCTACACTCAGTACCCTGACTGATGAAGATCAATTGCTTGAAAGCCTTCTTGACCACCAGATCTACCAGTGACACCACTTTCACAGAACTATGTCCCTGCACTCCTCGATTCCTCTGCTCTACAGCACTCCCCCTAACCCTGCCATTCAGTGTGAAGGTCCTGCCCTGGTTGACTTCCCAAAATACAACACCTTGCACTTTATCTGCATGAGCTTCAGATGAAGAAGGAATTTCATTGCACCCTGGTGTATAAGACAATAAGCTAATCTGAATCTAAACGTAAGAGGGATGGAGTTGTTATGGTTGATTGGCAGCATGGTTTGAATTTGAACAAGTTAGTTCTTTATTCTTTATTCTTTGGAGTGGTGGAGGCAGGATCGATTTTAACATTTAAGAGTAAAGTGGATAGGTATATGGACGTGAAGGGAATGGAGGGGTATGGTCTGAGTGCAGGTAGATGGGACTAGGGGAAAACAAATGGTCGGCACGGACTGGAAGGGCCGAGAGGGCCTGTTTTCGTGCTGCAATTGTTATATGGTTATATGTTATATGGTTACAGCCACAGTGTTAACAAACAGCACTAGAATGCTCTCCGTGCGATATCCTGGTGTAAACTGCCTAATCCCACTGAGTCAGATTGACACCGTCACCGTGTGAAGGTTCAGTAATGTTGACATTCTAAAGGTGTTGGGTGAACTGTGGCCAACATGCAGGTGCCACCTCTGGCCTTCACTCCTCCTCTGGTGGTGAAGATGTCACACACCGCCTTGGTGACTCTGCATCACAAGCAGACACCGAGTCTGTTTACCTAAAGAAGAAAATGCTGGCAGATGGAGTGCCACATGGACTCACCAGCTGATCCCGATGGTGGCAGGTGTACCACCCACAGAGAGGATGGACATGACCTCTAGAGTTTATAAGAATGAGGAATGATCGCATTGAAACTTATTAAAGTCTGGTGTACTGCGTACATTGTTGGTCTTATCTAAAAATGGATAAAAGAGAGAGTGCAGTGTAGATTCACAAAGCTGCTTCCTGGGAGGGAGATTATTGTATTCTCTGGAGTTCAGCGAAACTTGCAAAACGCTTCAGATGCAGAGGAATGTTAGCCCTGGCTGGGTCTAGTACCTGGAGGCTCCCAGCCTCAAAGTAGATCAATTAGGAAGGAGATTAAGTGAAGATTTTCACTCGGATGACGAGGAATGTTTGGAATTCTCTACCCAGGGGTGAGGTTGTTAAATCCATTCAGAATAATAGATTTCTGGACATCAAGGAAATGAGGAGGGTGACATGGAGGAAGGTCAGCTCTGACCTTGATGAATGTTTTCAAAGGTCAAATGGCCGATGCCTGATCCCACCATTTGCACTATCCAGAGCTGACATTGGATGTTAATCACCAATGTCCTTGCAGCATGCTCTCCGAGGGACCAAAGTCCAGCTCTTTACTGACTGCCGAAGAATGACGTTATTACAGCTTTGCTGTTCAATATTCTAATTCCCTTTATATTACCACCCTTCTGTTTCTTGCCATGAAGTTCACTTAAAATGTGCAGGATGGAAGCCATCCATTCAACACAAGCATCCGCTTTTCCAGTTCCAATGGGACTGGGCACCGGAGGTGACACGACCGCCAGCGTAGATCAGGCACACCAGCTCAGACGAGTGCGTGCCAGTGGATGCATCCTGCACAGCATGAACTGATCCACTGCTTTCTCTTGCACATTTGCATCACGAATCTGACCTCTTGCCCTCCCCAGATCAACCTTCTCTGCTCTTGCATTTGTGTAGAACATGTCCTAGCTTAAACTGGAACCTGCAGGATTTTGCTTTGTCCATGATTATATACATTTATTTATATTTGTAAACATAAAATTCTCCGTATTTAATCTGAAACATACTTACCCAAAACATATGCAGCAACTAACTTCTGATTGACACTTAAGTGGAGGTAGACAGGCACCAGGGACTCTGCTTCTCCAAGTGTCGGTAACATCAATGCTACAATGCAGATGATTCCCAAGAAGACAGTGAGCAGACTGGGTCCTGAAGAGACAGTTCTGGATTCTGAAAATTAACGAGACGTTCATGAGTCCACCAAGAGGCGGGCAATGAAGTCGAGTATGTAATGAATGTGGAGAATGTAATGATGTGTAAAGAAATGGCAGAGACTTTGAGTTAGTGTTTTGGATCTATCTTTTTTGTAGAGGGCACAAAAATAGTATCCCAGATTAGCAAAGAATGTAGCAAAAGGGGCTGGTAAAAATGAGAATCTTTACTGATATTAGCCATTAAATATGAAAGATCAAACTGCTTTATAAGCTTATGTTTCTGGACCTGATAAGTTCCATGCAAGAGATGCAAGTTGCTGGCAGCAGACGCAATGGTTACAATGGTGCTGTTTGCTCTCCCACAATGAACAGATTAACACTTTGTTGTTAAAGAAGAAACTTTGTGTAGTTGATGGGCTGTGAAATGAGAATGTTTCAGCTGTGCTCAACCAGAATGTATTCACACTGACAACATAGCTCACTGAGTGTAAAAGAGCAGGGATGTTGGGATTGGGCATTCGCTGAAGGTCCCAGCCCTAGACCTGTTCCTGTGCTCTTGGTCTTCATGCAACAGCTTCAGTTGATTCTAATCAAAAATGATGCCTAGGATGATCAATCGTAGGCACGTAGGCTATTCAACCCATCAACTCTTCTCTTCCATTCAATCATGGCTGATCTTCCCCACTCAATCGGATTCTCTTACCTTCTCCCCATAACACTTAGAAACATAGAAAATAGGTGCAGGAGGAGGCCATTTGGCCCTGCGAGCCAGCACTGCCATTCGTTGTGATCATAGTGAGTCTCTGAAATTCTCTGCCACAGAAGGTAGTTGAGGCCAGTTCATTGCCTATATTTAAGAGGGAGTTAGATGTGGCCCTTGTGGCTAAAGGGATCAGTGGGTATGGAGAGAAGGCAGGTACAGGATACTGAGTTGGATGATCAGCCATGATCATATTGAATGGCGGTGCAGGCTCGAAGGGCCGAATGGCCTACTCCTGCACCTATTTTCTATGTTTCTATGGCTGATCGTCCACTATCAATAACCCGTGCTGCCTTCACCCCATATCCCTTGACTCCACTAGCCCCTAGAGCTCTATCCAACTCTCTCTTAAATCCATCCAATGATTTGGCCTCACTGCCCTCTGTGGCAGGGAATTCCATAAATTCACAAAGTTTTTTCTCACCTCAGTCTTAAATGACCCATTTATTCCAAGACTGTGGCTCCTGGTTCTGGACTCGCCCAACATTGGGAACATTTTTCCTGCATCTAGCTTGTCCAGTCCTTTTATAATTTTATACTTGCACCCTTAACAACTCTGTCTTAGAAATACCCAATAACATGTCTTCCACAGATGTCTGTGGCAATAAATTCCAGATTCACTACCCTCTGACTAAAGAAATTGCTCATCTCCTTTCTGAATATACATCATTTTATTCTGAGGCTATCACCTCTAGTCCTAGACTCTCGCACTTGTGGACACATCCTCTCCACATCTACTCTATCTAAGACTTTCACTATTCGATAAGTTTCAATGAAGTGTACCCTCATCCTTTTAATCTCCAGTGACCAGTAGTCAGAAGCTCATCACATGTTAAACCAGTCATCCCCAGGATCATTCTTGTAAACCTCCTCTGGACCCTATCCACATCCTTCCTCAGATATGGGACTCCAAAACCACTCACAACACTCCAAATGCGGTCTGACCACAATCACCTTATAAAGGCTCAGCATTACATCCCTGTTTTTATATTCCAGTCGTCTCGAAATAAATGCTAACATTGCATTTGATTTCCTTACTTACAACTTGCTAATTAACCTTTTGGGAATCCTGCACCAGCACTCCCAAGTTCCTTGGCACCTCCGATTTCTGAATCCTCTTCCCATTTAGAAAATAGTCTACGCCTTTATTCCTACGACCAAAATGCATGACTCCACACTTTGCTACACTGTCTGCAACTTTCTCTGCCCACTCTCCTAACCTGTCCAAGTCCTTCTGCAGAGTCCCTGCTTTCTCTGCAATACCTGCCTCTCCACCTAACTTCCTATTATCTGCAAACTTTACCACAAAGCCATCAATTCCCTTATCCAAATCATTAATATACAACGTGGAGTAGCAACTCTAACACCTATCTCTGCGGATCACCACTAGTCACTGGCAGCCAACCAGAAAAAGCCTCTTTTATTGCCACTCTTTGTCTTCTGCCATTCAGCCAATCTGCTCGCTGTCCCAGCTACCCTAGTCCCACTTGTCCTCAAGTCCTTATCCCTCCAAACTTGTGCTATCCATGAACCTGTCTGACTGTTTCTTAAACGTTTGGATAGTCCCAGCCTTAACTACCTTCTCCGGCAGCTTGATCCATACACCCACCACCATTTGTGTAAATAGGTTACCCCTCAGATTCCTATTAAATCATTTCCCCTTCACTTTACACCTGTCCTCTGGTCCTTGATTCACCTATTCTGGGCAAGAGACTCTGTGCATCTACCCAATCTATTCTTCTCAAGATTTTATACACCTCTATAAGATCTCCCCTCATCCTCCTGCGCTCCAAGGAATAGAGTCCCGGCCTACTCAACCTCTCCCTCTAGCTCACACCCTCTTGTCCTGCAACATCCTCGTAAATCCTTTCTGAACCCTTTCAAGCTTGACAATATCTTTCCTATAACATGGTGCCCAGAACTGAACACAATACTCTAAATGTGGTCTCACCAACGTCTTAAACAACTGCAACATGACCTCCCAAATTTTATACTCAATACTCTGACTGATGGAATTCCCTGCCACAGAGGGCAGTGGAGGTCAAATCACTGGATGTATTTAAGAGTGAGTTAGATAGAGCTCTAGGGGCTAGTGGAATCAAGGGATATGGGGAGAAGGCTTCCCGACGGACTGCACGGCCAGAAGGCTTCCCAAACTCCTCCAGGGATGCACTTGATCCCAGCAGTGTATACCTGTCCCATGCATCCTTCTTGTTTTTGACCAACGCCTCAATTTCCCTTGTCAGCCAAGCTTTCTTACGTTTGCCTATTTTCCCCTTCACTCTAACGGGGACTTACACATCCTGAGCTTTCGTCAGCACATTTTTAAAAACATCCCACCTGGCCGATGTTCCTTTCCCCTCAAATAACCTGCTCCAGTCAACTTGAGCAAGGCCTTGTCTCATACCCTCAAAGTTGGCCTTACCCCAGTAGAGCATTTTAACACGTGGACCCTCTCCGTCCCGATCCACAACTATCTTAAACCTAATCTAAATGTGGTCAATGGTCCCTAAAGGCTCTTCCACACACACTTCATTAACTTGCCCGTCCCAATTTCCCAATACTAGATCCAGCGTTGCTCTCTCACGTGTGGGGGCCTCCACATACTGCTTAAGCAAACTCTCCTGAACATTTTTGAGGAATTGCACCCCATCTAAACTCTTCACGCTATGATTTTCCCAATCTATATTGGAAAAGTTGAAATCCCCTTCTACAACAACCTTATTTGACCTGCAGCTGTCTGCAATCTCCTGGTACATTTGTTCTTCTAATTCCCGTTGACTATTCAGGGGTCTGTAGTACACCCCAAACAAGGTCATCATCCCTTTCTTGTTCCTCAACTCCATCCATATAGCGCCATTAGACGAACCGTCCATAATGTCACCTCTGAATACAGCTGTGACATGTTCCTTAACCAATAATGCAAGAATTCTTGCATTATTCTTGCATTATCTCAGTCCTAAATGGCCTCCCCTTATTCTTAAATGGTGACCCCTGGTTCTGGACTCCCCCAACTAGGACCATTTTTCCTGCATCTAGCCTGTCCAATAGACAATAGGTGCAGGAGTAGGCCATTCTGCACTTCAAGCCCACACCACCATTCAACGTGATTATGGCTGATCATCCACAATCAGTACCCCATATTCTTTAAGAATGTTATATGTTTCTATAAGATCCCCTATCATCTTTCTAAATTCCAGTGAATACAAGCCCAACTAACCCATTCTTTCATCATATGTCCTTCCTCAAATTAGGAGACCAAAATTGCACACAATACTCCAGGTGTGGTCTCACCAGGGCCCTGTACAACTGCAGTAGGACCTTCTTGCTCCTAAACTCAAATCTTCTCGCAATGAAGGCCAATATGCCATTAGCTTTCTTCATTGCTTGCTGTACCTGTACCCGGTGATGGGGCTGCCGCGAGCAGCCGGCTGGCGGCAAGAAAATGCCGCTGATCGCGCGGGCCGGCGCCGCCCGGGCTCTGGGCCGGGCGTGGCTGCGAGCTGGCAAACCGGGGGCACATGGCGCCGGCGTTCACCACGGGAGGAACACCGGCGCGGCGGTGTTCCGTAACAGCATGTTTGGCTGCCGGAACACCGTAAAAAGGTTATTTCGCCGGGACAAAATACGGCGAATCCGGGACACTTGGCATCTCTGATTATCCCAGGAATGAGTAGGTTAACCTATGATGAGCGGGCCTGTACTCGCTGCAGTTTAGAAGAAGGGGGGGGGGGGATCCTCATTGAAACATACAGAAGAGTGAAAGGCTTAGATAGAGTGGATGTGGAGAGGATATTTCCACTAGTGGGATAGTCAAGGACTAGAGGTCATAGCCTCAGAATTAAAGGACATTATTTTAAGAATGAGATGAGGAGAAATTTCTTTAGTCAGTGGGTGGTGAATCTGTGGAATTCTTTGCCTTAGAAAGCTGTCGAAGTCACGTTGGGATATTTTTAAGGCAAAGATAGATAGATTTTTGATTTGTACAGGTGTCGGAGGTTATGGGGAGAAGGCAGGAGAATGGGGTTAGGACGAAGAGATAGACCAGCCATGATTGAATGGTGGAGTAGACTTGATTGGTCATATGGCCTAATTCTACTCCTATCACTTATGGTTCAAGTGCTGGATGATGGGATTAATATGAAGGGTGCTGCTGGTTGGCTGATGGCCTGTTTCCATGCTGTACAGTTCTATACCCTACCAGCCAATCAACATTGTTCTGTAACTTGTCTATACTCATATCCACCACACCACCACCAATTTGTGTCAGCAGCAAATTTGCTGATCATACTACCTGCATTCAATCTAGTCAAATCATGACTATATATGGCAACCAGTAGATGTGCCAACACCAATCTCTGCTGTACATATCATCACGCTCTGTCAATTACCATGGCAACTTTGGATCCACGATGCCCTGGATTTCACAGAGCTCTAATCGATTGGAGCAGCCTTCCACGTGTGACCTTGTCAAAGACCTTACTGAAGTCCATGGAGACTCCATCAACCACTCTCCTCGTCAAGATATTTTGACATTTGTTCAAAAAACTCAAATTAGTTAGGCAGATCTCCCCTCAACAAGGCCATGTTGACTGTAGCTGATTAATCCCTACTTTTCCAATTATATATTAATCCCATCCCTTGAAATCATTGTCCCATACCCTCCCTGACGCTGATATTTTGACTTGTTAGCAACAAACTGGCCTCTCCCTGATGCCCTTACCGAGTAAAGATACTACATCTTCAGTCATTGGCAGCCCGGTGGATGGATGGTAGCATATAACCATATAACAATTACAGCACGGAGACAGGCCCTCTCGGCCCTTCCAGTCCGTGCCGACCATTTGTTTTCCCCTAGTCCCATCTACCCGCACTCAGACCATACCCCTCCATTCCCTTCACGTCCATATACCTATCCACTTTACTTTTAAATGTTAAAATCGATCCTGCCTCCACCACCTCTGCCGGAAGCTCATTCCACACAGCCACCACCCTCTGAGTAAAGAAGTTCCCCCTCACGTTACCCCTAAACTTCTGTCCCTTAATTCTCATGTCATGCCCTCTTGTTTGAATCTTCCCTACCCTCAATGGGAAAAGCTTATCTGTCACAAAATATCTCTGTCACAAACTTGGTCTTGCCTTGTCTCCCATAGGATGACTTACCAGGCTCTGGGGATTTATCAACCTTAAAGTTACGACATCTAATACATCATCCCTTTAATGATAAATTGGTGCAGTATATCCTTTTCCCTTCCTTGGAATGTAACTAATGCCTCACTATTTGACAGAAGAGGTCACCTGGAGGAGGTGTGAGCACAGGACAGTGGAAGTTGTCCATATGAACTTCGGTAAAGCCTCTGATAAGGTCCTGCATGGTAGGCTAGATCACATGGAATCAACTGAATTCAAAATTGGCTTGGCAGAAGGACTCAAAGGGTCATTATGGAGGTTTGTTTTTCTGATTGGAGGCCATGGGTAGGTGCTGCATCCATTGTTTGTTATCTACATTCCACCTGCTAGACTGCACTGGTAGGGTACATCACATGGGATCCAAGGAGATTTAGCTGAATGGATAGAAAATTAGCTTCATGGATGGAAGCAGAGGGTGATTGTGGAAGGTTGTTTTCGGACTGGAGGCCTATGACTAGTATTGTGCCTCAGGGTTTGATACTGGGTCCAAATTATACAATGATTTGGATAAGAACATACAAGGCATGATTAGCAAGTTTGCAGATGACACTAAGGTGGTATTGTAGATAGTGAAGATGGTTGTCAATAGGACCTTGATCGGTTGAGCAGGTGGTTACCTGGAATGGTTGATGGAATATAGAGAAATGTGAGGTGTTACATCTTGGGAAGTCTACAAGGGCAGGACCTACACAGTGAACGGTCGGGATCTGGGGAGTGGTGTAGAGCAGCGGTATCTATGAATGCAGGTAAATAGTTCCTTGAAAGTGGCATCACAGGTACAGTGCCGTCCATAATGTTTGGGACAAAGACCCATCATTTATTTATTTGCCTCTGTACTCCACAATTTGAGATTTGCAACAGAATAAAAATCACATGTGGTTAAAGTGCACATTGTCAGATTTTATTAAAATCTTATACATTTTAGTTTCACCGTGTAGAAATTATAACTGTGTTTATACATAGTCCTCACATTTCAAGGCACCATGATGTTTGGGACACATGGCTTCACAGGCATTTGTAATTGCTCAGATGTGTTTGTTTGTCTCCTTAATACAGGTATGAAAGAGCTATCTTTCCTCCAGTCTTTCCATCACCTCATCACATTTGGAAACATTTATTGTTGCTTATCAACATGAGGACCAAAATTGTGCCTATGAAAGTCAAATAGCCATTATGAGACTGAGAAACAACAATAAAACTGTTAGAGACATCAGCCAAACCTTGGGCTTACCAAAATCAACTGTTTGGAACATCATTAAGAAAGAGCACTGGTGAGCTTACTAATCACAAAGGGACTGGCAGGCCAAGGAAGACCTCCACAGCTGATGACAGAAGAACTCTCTCTATAATAAAGAAAAATCCCCAAACCTGTCAGACAGATCAGGTGTGGAGTTGTCAATGACCACTGTCCGCAGAAGACTTCATGAACAGAAATACAGAGGCTACACTGCAAGATGCAAACCACTGGTTAGCCTCAAAAATAGGATGGTCAGGTTACAGTTTGCCAAGAAGTACTTAAAAGAGCAACCACTGTTCTGGAAAAAAGAGACTTGTGGACAGATGAGATGAAGATTAACATATCAGAGTGATGGCAAGAGACAAAGTATGGAGGAGAGAAGGAACTTGCCCAAGATCCAAGGCATACCACCTCATCTGTGAAATACAGTGGTGGGGGTGTTAACGCCTGGGCATGTATGGCTGCTGAAGGTACTGGCTCACTTATCTTAATTATTGATACAACTGCTGATGGTAGTAGCATAATGAATTCTGTGCATCCTATCTGCTCAAGTTCAAACGAATGCCTCAAAACCCATTGGCCGCGTTATGGTGCCCTGAAATGGGGGGGACTATGTATAAACACTGCTGTAATTTCTACATGGTGAAATCAAAATCTATAAAAATGGCTTTTATTAAAATGGCCTTCATTAAAATCTGACAATGTGCACATTAACCACGTGATTTTTTTTCTATTACAAATCAAATTATGGAGTACAGAGGCAAATAAATAAATTATGGGTCTTTGTCCCAAACATTATGGACAACACTGTACAGGGTGGTTAAAAAGGCTTTTTGCACATCAGAGTATTGACTATAGAAATTGGGAGGTCATGTTACAGTACAGCACTGGCAGAGCCACACATAGAATATTGTGTCCGTTTTGGTTGCCGTGTTATAGGAAATATGTTGTTATAGGAACGGGCTGCTGGAGGAAGTTGATAATGCAGGTACTATCACAATGTTTAATAATTTAGACATGTGCATGGATAGGATAGGTTAAGAGGGATATGGGCCAAATGCAGGCAGGATGCACTAATGTAGATGGGGCATGTTGGTCGGCGTGGGAAGGTTGGGCCGAGGGGGGTGGCTCCACGCTGCGTGACTATGACATTATCCATTTGGATGACAATGTAGTTAACATTGTTAGTATGTTAGTAAATTTGCAGATGTCTCTAAAAATGATGGTACAATAGGCAGTGAGGAAGGATGGCTCATTTTACAATAGGATGGGAAGGAGGACCAAGGGATGGTAAATGGAATTTAACTCTGACAAGTGCGAGGTGTTGCACTTTGGTGTCAAACTAGGGCAGAATTTACACTGTAAATGTTAGAGCTCTGGAGTGTTGCAACAGAGATCCTGGAGTACAGGTGCATGGTTCCCTAAAGTGGCGACAGTGTGTTAAAGAGGCTGTTTGGCATACTTGTCTTCATTGTGAAGGTTATTGAATACAAATGTATATGAAGAACATGGATAGATGACATTTCAGATTGGGACTCTTCTTTCAGACTTCAGTGTGAGACCTAAGGTGGGGAGGGGGAAAGAAGAGATTTAAGAGGGACATCAGGGGCAACTTGTTCATTCAAACAGTAGTCCATAACTGGGATGAACTGTCAGTGGATGGCTAAAGAAATGGATACAATTATGATCTTCAAAAGTCATTTGGACAGATATATGGATGGGATGGGTTTAGAGGGCTATGGACCAAATGCAGGCAAGTGGCACTAGCTCAGACTAGTTTGGTTGGCATAGACAAGGTCATGTTGTATAACTTTATGACTCTATTAGAAGTATTCATTTAAGGTCTTGCCCACATCCGCTGGCTCCTCACACTAAGTGTCTGTATGGTTCCTAATGGATGCTACTCTTTCCCTGGTTCTCTCTCATTCTTCATACATAAAATGTCCTATGATTTTCTTTAACCATCAAATTATCAATGATAGTTTATGACCTGTCTCTGCCCTCCTAATTTTTTTTAAAGTACGCACCTACATATTCTATACTCCTCACCTATTTTCTGATTCGCTGTACCTGTCATATACTTCCTATTTTTCATTATCTTGATTTCTCTAATATCCAGGATTCCCCGAACTTGCCATTCTCCCCTTCATCCTCATACCAACAGAATCATTCCAGCCACATCCTCTGTCAACAGAACCAACTCTTCCACTATCATTATCTAACTTCCCCACCTTGCTCCTTGACAGCAGAGTAGAGATGATGTTGCACTAAGATGCTTACCCTGCTGGAATGAAGTCTGTTCAAAAAATACTGCTTCAGCCAGATGCTCCTTAATGTGTTTGTCCTCCTCCTCCTTCCGCTCTTGCTCTTTTGTAGATGGAAGGAGAACAGAAATCACTTCCTTTTTACCCAGTGCTTTCCGCTGGCTTTGTTCCGAAACCTGTAGCCGGAATTTGTCTATGACACCATAATGACAGGGCCGCACATCTCTATGGCGAATAACACTGGAGAGAGAACAGCTCCTGTTAGTAATTAGGACATCCAGGAAAGCTCGAGCTACAAAATGAGAGCATCCTAAAACAGATCATGTGACAAATTTAGTGGAAAACATTAACCACCGTAACAGCAGTTCAGATAACCTCATCGGCTGCATATTTACCATGTGTGGCTCTTACAATGTTAGAATTTTATTTTAAGTTTTAAAGAGAATGCAAATGGATAAAAGGGGGAGGAAAGGCATGAATAACTCAGACCACAATACGATGCATCACCATGGGAGCCATGCCAGATCAAGGCACCATTGCATTGACTGTGGAGCTGGGCACTCAGGTCATGACAAGACTCGCCTGGGTGCTCGGTCAAGGCTCCCTTGCAGTGACTATGGGTCTGGGCACCCAGGGGCATCTTAGACAAGGTGAACAGGATGCCATCAAGGTCATTTGCACAGCATCTAACTCTGTCATTAAGCTTCAACCCATGTGCACAGCTTTGGAAGACCCATCCAAATGTAATAGCTACCAAAAGCTGTGAGCTGTAGAGATTGTCAAAGCACTGGAGTGAAGTACTGGTTTAACATGAGAAACTCTGTACTTACATGTCGACACAGCATTTGGGCTTCACTGCACCTGCAGCATCAACAACAACATATTTGTTCGGGGCAGTGCACAGAACTAAAGCCACAGAAAAGAAAGTGTCAGCACATTAAGGCAGCTCATCATGAAAAGTTGTTCAGTATAATCTTTGTGAAGGTGCAGATATACCTTTAAATTTTAATGCAAACTCGTAAGGATTGTAAAGAGTCAACACCTGTTTGTGTGTTGACTGATCTTCGGCATAAAATACCAGTTCTGTTGGGAATACAAAGACGGGAAGATTTCCTTCCACAAGTTCTGGCTGCTGCCTGTGTTGCTGCATTGGCACTCACTTTCCTTGCTCACTTAACCCCCTTTAAAACACGCCACACTTTACAGTCCTCTGAGCATTCTGAAGGCCTATAAATAAAAAAAAGTTTTTACATAATTAAATTCACATACATTTTTCTTTTAAGATTGCATAGTGGAGACAGCAATGAATTGTCTACCTTTTGAAGCAATTATAGAGCAAATATTTGTAAGTGAACAGATACCAAAGTATCCTGTAATGCTCAAAAGAAACAACCTTCTTCAGATTCACCAAACTCCCTATGTTAAGATCAGCTTTTTCCCAATCATATAGAACATTTGGGCAAGTCAAAGTGGAGAAATAGGTATTAGACTAAACAGTTTCCCTTCAACCAATACAGGTACAACTAACCTCTAACTAAATGCCTATTCACTGACTCCACCTCAGCTTGCAATCATGTACCATCTTTAACTCACTCGCTATTGCTGATAATCTCCTCCAACATTTCTGGTGTAAACTCTATGCGTAGTCTACAAGCAAAGCCAGAAGGAAAATGAAACTGGAGCTGAGAACACATGAACAGGAGATGACCATTCACTCCTTCAATACATATTTCGGTATCCATTGCTTCAATTCCCATCTTCCCAATTCCCATGGAGATGGATAAATTGGAAAAAAAACACTATCATTATCTTCATGCGAAACTTACATTATCTTTATAAATGTAGGGACAATAAATACAATGGAAATAAGGTAATCGGTGTATAATCTTTAACATTGATGAATATATACCTGCTTGAATTTGAATTTGAAACCTTCCAATTAAAATTCATAAAATCCAACCATGGTTCAATTTCGACTACTCTTACTGCCCCGGGACAGTTAGTATTAACATATTTATCATTACACAGTAAGTATTATCATATATAGTTTGGTTTAGGTTAGGGACAGAGCACAGAATCAGACCCTTCGGCCCACCAAGTCCGCACTGACCAGCGATCCCTGCACACTAACATTATCCTTACCACAAGATAGACACAAAAAGCTGGAGTAACTCAGCAGGACAGACAGCATCTCTGGAGAGAAGGAATGGGTGACGTTTTGGGTCGAAACCCTTCTTCTGACTGGTTAGGAATAAGGGAAACGAAAGATATAGACGGTGATGTGAAGAGATACAGAACAATTAATGAAAGATATACAAAAAAGTAACGATGATTCAGGAACCAGGACATTGTTAGCTGTTTGTTGGGTGAAATTGAGAAGCTAATGCAACTTGGGTGGGGGAGGGATAGAGGGAGAGAGAGGGAATGCCGGGGCAACCTGCTGTGAGAGAAATCTATATTCATACCACTGAGCTGCAAGCTGCCTCGAGCGAAATATGAGGTGCTGTTCCTCCAATTTGCATTTAGTCTAACTCTGACTCTGAGGTTACCTAGGACAGAAAGGTCTGTAAGAATGGGAAGAAGAATTAAAGTATCCAGCAACCGGAAGATCAGGTATGTTCACGCGGGCCGAGCGTAGGTGTTCCGCGAAACGGTCGCCAATCTGCGTATGGTCGTGCCGATGTATAAGATTCCATATCTTGAACAATGGATACAGTAGAGAGGTTGGAGGAGGTGCAAGTGAACCTCTGCCTAACCTGAAAGGACTGTCGGGGTCTCTGGACAGAGTCGAGGAAGGAGGTATAGCGACAGGTGTTGCATCGTCTGCGGGTTGCAGGGGAAGATACCTGCGGAAGGGGATGGTTTGGGTGGGAAGGGATGAGGTAACCAGGGAGTTGCGGAGGGAACGGTCTCTGCGGAAGGCAGAAAGGGGTGAAGATGGGGAAAATGGCTATTGGCGGATCCCGTTGGAGGTGGATGAAATTTCGGAGGATTATGAGTTGTATGCGACGGCTGATGGGGTGGAAGGTAAGGACTAGGGGGACTCTGTCTCTGTTGCGATTAGGGAAAGGGGGGGCAAGGGCGGAACTGTGAGGTACCGATGAGACACGAGTGAGGGCCTCATCTATGATGGGAGAAGGGAACCCCCATTCCATAAAAAAAAGGACACATCATCTTGTGTGCAGATATGGCGTAGACGGACCAATTGGGAGTAGGGGATAGTCTTTGCAGGAAGCAGGGTGGGAAGAAGTGTAGTCGAGATAGGTATGGGAGTCAATGGGTTTGTAATAGACGTCAGTCAAATGTCTATTTCCTGTGATGGAGACTGTGGGATCAAGAAAGGGGAGGGAGGTGTCGGAGATGGTTCAAGTAAATTTGACTGCAGGATGAAAATTGATGGTGAAATTGGTGAAGTCCATGAGTTCTGCATGGGTACCCTACAAAGAGGCAGGTATAGCTGGGGCCTTGGACTTGGAGGAAGTGGGAGGAGTCAAAGAAGAAGTTGTTGAGGGTGAGGACCAGCTCCGCTAGGCGGAGTAGTGTGTTAGTAGAGGGAAATGGAGGGCTTTAAGGCCTTCCTGGTGGGGGATGGATGTGCAGAGTGACTGGACGAAGGGCAGTTGAGGTATCTTGGACATAGGTCGGGAGAGATTGGACTGGGGTGGTAGGATGGAGTCGAGGTACGTGGAACTCATTTCCGTGGGACAGAAGCAGGCAGAAACAATGGGTCTGCCATTTATTTAAAGAGTTGATCTAACTGTTGCTTAAACATTGGGATATATATCTATACTCAATGATCGATGAAGGCCAATGTACCAAGCGTCTTATTGACTACCCTATCTACCAGCGACTCCACCTTCAAGAAACCTTGCACCTGAAGAAGGGTCTCGACCCGAAAAGTCACCCATTCCTTCTCTCCAGAGATGCTGCCTGTCCCGCTGAGTTACTCCAGCATTTTGTGTCTATCTTCGATTTAAACCAGCAACCTTCATTTTCACTTTCTTTCCTACACACCTGTACTCCTAGATAAAACTGCTCTACAACACTCCCCAGAGCCCTGCCATTCACTGTGTAGACCCATGTTAGACATCCCAAAATGCAGCACCTCACATTTCTCTGTATTAAATTCCATCAACCATTCCTCAGTCCACCTGGCCAATCGATCAAGATCCTGCTGCAATTATTCACAACCATATCCACTATCTGGAAAAAAAACACCCACTTTTGTATCATCACTAGTCTAAGTGGAAAAAAATCTTTCCCCAATTCCACACTAATTTAAGTCGATTCCCTCTAATTACCAACATCTGAAATAGGCTGTACCTGTTTTCCTGCTTGGTGTAGTGCAACTGGTGGGGGAAATTAATCTAGTAATGATATGTGTGGGCAGTAGGTGGATGGAACCAGGAGAGAGAAGGTGAATGTAGGCCAGAGGAGAGGGTTATGGAAAAGGGTACAAAAATAGGAGTGGAGGTAATCTGGAGAGGGAGAGCAGAACACTGGAGATAAAGTTTCCCTGAAATTGGAAAATTCAATATTTTTCCATTGGGTTACAGACTACCCTGGCAGGAAATGAGTTGTTCCTCCAGCTTGCATTGGGACTCCCCCCGGCAGTGGGGAAGGCTGAGGACGGACAGGACGGGATTGGGAGGAGAGTTGAAATGGTCTGCAAGCTGGAGTGTAGGTGACCATGGCAGACAGAGCATAGGTGCTCTGCAAACCTGTCTGAGAGAAGCTGCTAGTAATTTCAATACGGCATCTGAGCCCACGGGGTAGCTAGGAGCTTTGTAAAACATTCCATTGACTGGAGTCATTCCTCATTCATGGAAGATTGTTGTGGTTGTGGCAGGGCAATCATCCCTTTCCCAAGATATTGGTTCTATCATCTACAGCTGATTCATCAATGATGCCCAGTAAAACCATGCCAGAGGCTGGGTGTCTCAGTGTAACTAGCTCTAGACATACAAGCCTTTTCCATCAACTACGTCACAAGTCAAGTGTGTGATGACGAATCCTCCACTTATCTGGATGAGTGTAGCTCCAGCAACTCTCAAGAAGCTTCCCCATATATAGTACAAGGTAGCCTGCATCACAGACAACTCATCAACCTCACTCAACATTCAATGCTCCAACACAAGGACTGCACTAAAATATTAACCAAACACATTGCATTTACACACCTTAGCTGTGTCAACAATCCACTCAAAAACCCTTTCCAGTTGCATGCTATTTTGATTTGAAAATACATCTTCATTTTCACCGAGTCCTCATCAGGGAACACTATCCAACAATATTGCAGAAGTACCTTAAGGAGAAGGGTTGCAGCAGTTCATGAAGCCAGCTCACCACCACCTTCTCAAGTTCAATTAGGAAGGGAAGAAATGCTGGCCTTGCCAGAGATGCCCAGATCCTAAAAAAGAATTTAAAAGAGTTTAAAGCTACAGAGAACCTCGAGGAGCATTCAACATGCAGGGGATAAATTATGATATTCCAAGTAGTAAGATGTTAACTGCAGGCCTTTCCTTTTAAGATCCATATCTATTAAAATATTAGATATGACACAAAATATTACTTCCTTATAGTCTCTATGATATTATCTCTGGATTTTACCTTCTCTAATCTTTCCTCATTGCGTCTTCATATGGAAATAAAATATGAACCGTAGATTGCAAACAGTGCCCTCCATAATGTTTGCGTCAAAGACCCATCATTTTTTATTTGCCTCTGTACTCTACAATTTGAGATTTGTAATAGAAAAAAATCACATGTGGTTAAAGTGCACATTGTCAGATTTTTTTGAAGGCCATTTTGGTTTCACTCTGTAGAAATTACAGCTGGGTTTATACATAGTGCCATTTCAGGGCGTCATAATGTTTTGGACACATGGCTTCACAGGCATTTGTAATTGCTCAGGTGTGTTTAATTGCCTCCTAAATGCAGGTATAAGAGAGCTCTCAGCAGCTAGTATTTCCTCCAGTATTTCCATCACCTTTGGAAACTTTTGTTGCTGTTTATCAACATGAGGACCAAAGTTGTGCCAATGAAAGTCAAAGAAGCCATTATGAGACTGAGAAACAAGAATAAAACTGGTAAGAGACATCAGCTAATCCTTAGGCTTACCAAAATGAACTGTTTGGAACATCATGAAGAAGAGAGCACTGGTGAGCTTACTAATCGCAAAGGGATTGGCAGGAAAAGGAAGACCTCCACAGCTGATGAATTCTCTCTATATAAAAAAAAATCCCCAAACACCTGTCCGACAGATCAGAAACACTCTTCAGGCGTCAGGTGTGGATTTGTCAATGACCACTGTCTGCTGAAGACTTTGTGAACAGAAATACAGAGGGTACACTGCAAGATGCAAACCACTGGTTAGCTGCAAAAATTGGATGACGAGGTTACAAATTGCCAAGAAGTATTTAAAAGAGAAACAGTTCTGGAAAAAGGTCTTGTGGACAGATGAAGATTAATTTATATCAGAGTGATGGCAAGAGCAAAGTATGGAGGAGAGAAGGAACTGCCCAAAATGCAAAGCATACCACCTCATTAGTGAAACAAGGTGGTGGGGGTGTTATGGCCTAGGCATGTATGGCTGCAGAAGGTACTGGCTCACTTATCTTCATTGATGATGCAACTGCTGATGGTAGTAGCATAATTAATTCGGAAGTGTATAGACGCATCCTATCTGCTCAAGTTCAAACAAATGCCTCCAAACTCATTGCTTAAGAAAGACCTGCAGATGCTGGAAAAACCAAAGCAGGCTGTGGGCCGAGCATCACAAATGTGTCTACTTTTTGTGACCCATGTCTCAGAACTACATGAAATTTTGCACAGATTTAGATAAAATAAAATTGAGAAGGAAGTCATAACTCGTCAGTGCCAAAACTTGCACATTAATTAATTAGAAAATGAGATAGAAAAAGTAAGCGCCATCTAGTGTCCAATGCCCTTTTTACACCATGGGGAGCCTAATTCCGTGCTGCGGTTGATTTAAACCATATATTATTATACCATGTGTATATATACTATATATGACGTGAATATGACTGTAATCATATATAATTATGTATAATTATATTATATAAAAGTAATATAATGAATATAATTGCGAGTGTGTTTTTAGAATGAGACTGCCGCAGAGGTCCGGCTCCTGAACCAGCCTAATTAATGGGTGAGGGCAGTTCCTGTGGGTTCCCCCGTTTACTGAACCCCACTGAGAGTGGGGGTCATGGCCATAGTGGGACTGGGGCAGTAACAGGCTGGGGGAAGCCTAAGGCATCTTCCACGGACAGGAAAATGCCTACCTATACTAACTCTAACTCGCCCCCCTTCCAGAGCTGCCCATGGCTGGAGCTGGAGCCACTTTGGGACCGGCTGCGAGCTCCGAATGTGTGGCTGCTCAGCGCGTCCACCTCGGCCAGCATGCCCTTCTGGATCATTGTGGAGATGATGGTGGGGAGCAGCATGACCTGCATGCAGCCCTGGCTGCCTTCAGCACCACCGTAGCGCCAGCTCCGTCAGACCGCCCACTCACTCACTACAACACCGCCCGCCCGACCGACCCCTCGCAGCACTCACCGGCCTACCGACAGCCCGTCCGACCCTTCGCAGCATCCACCGGCCTAACGACAGCTCGACCGACCCCTCACAGCATCCACCGGCCTACCGACAGCCCGACCAACTCCTTCGCGGCACTCACTGGCCTACCGACAGCCCGACCGACCCCTCGCAGCATCCACCAGCCTATCGACTGACCCCTCGCAGTATCCACTGGCCTACCGACAGCCTGACCAACCCTTCACAGTATCCACCGGCCTACCGACAGCCCGACCAACCCTTCGCAGCATTCACCGGCCTACCGAGAGCCCGACCGACCTCTTGCAGCATCGACCGCCCCCTCGCAGTATCCACCGGCGGCCCGGCCACTCTCACCACTCTACCAACAGCGTGACTGATCCACAGCATCCATCGGCCTACTGACAAGCCCGACAGACCGACCCTGACCCTAATCCTAACCCTAGCTGTACATTTGTTATTTATCATTTTTATTTAACTGTTCACATCATAACTTTATAAAGATAAATCAAATGAAAAACAAAATTATCAGCAAGGTTAGAATTACCTTTATTCCTTGGAAACCTCGCTATTGATATTGATGTAATGAGGAGGCAACCATGATTCCAGGGACCTCGCTGCCTAATGACCATAAAACAAAGCGCGGGATTGGTCAATTTGCTTCTAACCTCAATGTCAAACGTGCATTGATTGGACAATTACTACTCGGAAAATTGGAAGTTTTTCCCATATTTCAAAGAATATGCAGGTTTTGGTCTTGACGAGTTTCAGGTATGATTTATATAACATTTTTACACAATGTTAAAAATTCAGGCAGTTCCGTGAGTTGGGTCACGAACCTGAATGAAAACCGTGGATACGTTTTTCCCATTGAGGGTAGGGAAGATTCAAACAAGAGGGCATGACATGAGAATTAAGGGACAGAGGTTTCAGGGTAACGTGAGGGGGAACTTCTTTACTCAGAGGGTGGTGGCTGTGTGGAATCAGCTTCCAGCAGAAGTGGTGGAGGCAGGATCGATTTTAACATTTAAGAGTAAAGTGGATAGGTATATGGACATGAAGGGAATGGAGGGGTATGGTCTGAGTGCAGGTAGATGGGACGAGGGGAAAACAAATGGTCGGCACGGACTGGAAGGGCCGAGAGGGCCTGTTTCCGTGCTGTAATTGTTATATGGTTATATGGAAAAAGCTCCTCGGCCCACAGCCTAAAGATTGACAAAAATGCTGGAGAAACTCAGCGGGTGGGGCAGCACCTATGGAGCGAAGGAATAGGTGACGTTTCGGGTCGAGACCCTTTTTCAGACTGATGTGGGGGTGGGGGGGATGGGAAGAAGAAAGGAAGAGACGGAGACAGTGGGCTGTGGGAGAGCTAGAAAGGGAGGTGAAAGAGGGAAAAAGCAAGGACTACCTGAAATTGGAGAAGTCAATGTTCATACCGCTGGGGTGTAAACTACCCAAGCAAAATATGAGGTGCTGGTCCTCCAATTTGCAGTGGGACTCACTCTGGCTATGGAAGGGGCCCAGGACAGAAAGGTCAGATTTGGAATGGAGGGGGAGTTAAAGTGCTGAGCCACCGGGAGAACAGGTTGGTTATTGCGAACTGAGCGGAGGTGTTGGGCGAAGCGATCGCCAAGCCTACACTTGGTCTCACCGATGTAGAGCAGTTGACACCTAGAGCAGCGGATGCAATAGATGAGGTTGGAGGAGGTGCAGGTGAATCTCTGCCGCACCTGGAAAGACTGCTTGGGTCCTTGAATGGAGTCAAGGGGGGAGGTAAAGCGACAAGTGGAGCATTTCCTGCAGTTGCAATGGAAAGTGCCAGGAGAGAGGGTGGTTTCGGTGGCAAGGGACGAGTTGACCTGGGAGTTATGGAGGGAGCGGTCTCTGCGGAAAGCCGAATGGGGAGGAGATGGGAAGATGTGGCCAGTGGTGGGATCCAGTTGGAGGTGGCGAGACCCACAACACCGTCGCCAGGCTCTCATTTCACTCCTGCCATTGCGAAATTGGAGCCTGAAAACTATAACATCCATGTTCAGGTGCAGCTTCTTTCCAACAACCTCCAACTAAGCTCCGAACTACGTACACTTGGAGAGCCATTATTATTATTGTTTGAGTTTTTTTAATATACTGAACTTTTTATTGTTTGTTATGGTGTTTATAGAATACAATGTTTACATAGCGTGTCAGACAGCATCTCTGGAGAAAAATAACAGGTGATGTTTTGGGTCAAGACCCTTCTTCAGACTGGGAGTCAGGGGAAAGGAAACAATAGATATAGACGGTGATATAGAGAGATATAGAACAAATGACTAAAAGATGCAAAAAAGTAACGATGATGAAGGAAACAGGCCATTGTTAGCTGAAAACAAGTTACAGAAAATGAGACTCAACAAGATGACTTTGAAGCTAGTACAATGACGGGTGGGGGGGGGGATGGAGAGAGATAGATGCAAGGGTTACTTCAGTTAGAAACATCCATATTCATACTGCTGGGTTGTAAGCCGTCCACGTGAAACATGTGGTGCTGAGTTACTTCAGCTTTTTATGTCTATCTTTGGTTCTTAGTGTAGTTCCTGCCTACACTATGTTTACATATCTGTTATACCGCAGCAGGTATGAATTTCATTGTTCTGTTTTGGGGCATATGGCAATAAAACACCCTTGACTTGATTAAATGGCTATTTTACTCTTCTGTCATCACCTAGTAATTATCCGGTAAGAGAAGCATTTGCTGAGGAGACCAAAGTCAAACTGGACTGAAGGGTATGAATAAGGACGAGGGAGACAGCACAGATGAGGCCACTCAGTACAACTATTGTAGACAGTGCAAACACAAACAACTACAGACATGAGAAACTTAAGCAAAATACAAAGTGCTGAAGGGGTCAGTTGGTCAGGCATCTGTGGAGGGAATGGACAGAGGACTATTTGTAAACAATGAATTTCAGAGATTTGTGGGGATTTTTCCTCTGCATTAAAGCAGTTATTGAGCCAGAATGATCAGAAAGATACCATTAGAACAGCTCACTACAGGGTGGCCAATAAATTGTGTAGTTCTGGTTGCCCTGAAGGGTGCAGAGGTTTATCAGAATGATGCCTGAATCAGTGTATTAGCTGTAGGGAGAATGTGTAGGAAGGAACTGCAGATGTTGGTTTAAAGCGAAGATAGACACAAAATGTTTGAGTAACTCAGCAGAACAGGCAGCTATTGGAGGAAGTTGGACAGACTTGGATTGTTTCTTTGGAACACCGGAGGTCGCGGGATATTTAGTCTTTGTAAAGGTAATGAATAGATGGGGTGCAATCTTTCATCATATTTTGTTTTTGTATCTTAAGGGAATTTAACTTATTATCATGTGTAATGTTTGAGACCACGTAAGGCCCTGTTGTGACTAGCACAAAGAAAACACGTCCGAACATCTTGTAAGTAAGATTTAATCTGAACAACCCACGGAAACTTCTCGAAAGTCACCTGACTTCAATCACGAGGCACTGGCATTTATATTACATATACATCACATCTCCCCCTTTACTTTAATTACAATTCTCCCCCTTCAACGTTGGTCAAAACGTGCAACCTAAGCAAAACCCGCCCTGCACTATCCCCTATAGAGTCAGGGATAAGGTCAAAGCCAATAGTGAGGGGGAATGTGAAACCCATATTTGGGAAACTAACGTGTGAAAAGTTAGGGCTTCTTGTGCGAAAGGAGGCGGTTGGTGGCGTGAGAGCGAGCCCATCATACACTGCGAGGATCATTGAGGAAATTTGCGAGATTTTCCAAGGGCTGGGAAGGCAAAAGAGACACAAGTACAACATAGCGCTGCAAGAGAACTATCACAGGCCGCATCACAAGGTTCTGTGGTGGGGGAATCGGCTCAAGCGAGCCAAGCCACACTCGCACACAACAGAAATACGACACAGAACGAGTTGGAAATAAGACTTGCACGAGAAGTGGGCGATTGTCAAAACCCCCAACTCGACTTGTTATGTAAAATTGTTGGGCAAATTTTTAATAGTTTTGTAGTATGAAGAGCACTGTGTTATTTGGGGTACTTTATCCACATTGCTCGATAAGCACAAGCAAGTGAGCCGCTCCAACCACACTTCATCCCCAGCAGACCTTGGTCTAAGGTCGGCACAGATATCTTCCATCTGGATGGAGTTGACCATTTGCTTGTAGTAGATTATTACTCCAAGCACCCAGAAATAGCGCAACTTACAGACATGATGTCACATTCGGTGATCGGTGAGATGACGGGCATGTTTGCCGGAATAGCATTCCTGACTTGGTGATGACAGACAATGCGAGACAATTTGTCTGTGCTGAGTTTCGTAGGTTCCAGAATGACTGGGAATTTGCCCACGTCACCCCAAGTCCCATATATCTACAGAGCAACGGGCAGATAGAGCGCTGCGTGCAAACTATGAAAAGTATTATGAGGAAAGCCAAGCGCAGCGGCTGTGACCCGATGTACGCCATCCTAGAATACCGCAACACCCCCCTTGACGGGACATGCGGCTATGCCCCCTCACAGTTACTGAACAGTAGACTGTTAAGAAGCAAATTGCCATCGCCTCTATCACTTACTGCCACATCGTGTCCCACATGGCTGTCCGGCAAGAAAAACAGGCAGCATACTTCAATGAGAAGGCAAGCGCTAAGCCGCTGCCGTGCCTGGAACAACAACAACAGGTGTGGTTTCATGCAAAACCAACCGAGTGGCAACATAGCCGTATGGCAAGAGAAAACCTGTCCCCTTGGAGCTACGTCATCGCTACACTGAGCGGTACTGAGTTCCGCAGAAACAGGAAGGACATACGACCTGTGCACGAAGCAACTGAGCCATGCCGTGGCAACACGCAGCAGACAAGTGCGAACATTCTCCTACAAGGAGGACCCCTCTCCCAGAAGGAGCTAGTCTTCCAGACTCAAGTTCTGGTGTCCGATTGGAGGCGTGGGTTTTAATCCCACTTCTGACACCATGTAATGTTTGAGACCACGTAAGGCCAAAGAAAACACGTCCGACATGTTGTAAGTAAGATTTAATCTGAACAACCCACGGAAACTTCTTGAAGGTCACCTGAGCTCAATCACGAGGCACAGGCATTTATATTAAGGGGCACTGGCATTTATATTATTTATACATCACATCATGTATTATTTCTTTAAATCCAAGATAACGTCTGGCCCACAGTTGAATCTTTTATTGCAGTTTCACAATCAATCGGAACAAACTTGCCCCTCAGACTTTCACAGCATCCTTTATTTAGATTTGTTTCACATTGAATTTTTCCCCAAAATGTCTTTGCAAGATTATTTATTAATCCTCCTTAGTATACTAGGTATGTTACAATACTTACCTTTAGCGGCGCTGCAGTTCTGTCACTGCCCTTGTGCGCAACGTTGGCGCCTTTGAGAGGGGGGCGGGTTTAAAATGCGGTATTTCAGAAGCCCATTCAAATCGATGTTGAACAGGCAATTTAGTTGATGAAGAAAATTCGCTTCGACTGCCGTTCTCTGAAGTGATTTTTAAACTGCGCTTGGTAATTGCTGTAGTAATTTAAAAATCATCTTCTAATGCCGACAACGGGATGGACCACACGTAGGGGACAAAGCAAGGTACACACAGTTTATTTTTTCATTAAAAAGTGCTTCTTAGAATATAGGTATCCTATATTCAAAAAGTTGCGAAAAGGTGATTTATTCCCCATATGAACCGGCAGTATTTTTCCTGCCGATATGGGGTTTTAATTCACTGCAACCGCAACGTTCCAATCGATCGCGTTCCAGAAAATCCTACTCGTAAGATGATTTAAATGGCCATTAATTTACGGGAATTAAATACTAAATTCCTTCCATTTGGCCTATAAATTAATGACAATGAGATTTAGAAATCATGTTTTTTTGTGAATTCTTGTGTGAATGTTACAAGCTATTTAAAAATGTTCATCTTTTCTTAAGAAATTGATAGATGTTTAGATCTAGTAATTGAATTTTGTAATTAGCTACAATTGGGTAACTAACTAATGGTATGCTTTAATTTCAGGTCATCCAAGTAAGATTGTTTCATATTTGTTTCAGAATACTTCAAAAATGTTTTTCAGTTCTCTTAATTTTTAAAATAGTTATGGACTTTTGACTGTCCTCGATCACAGCTTTTGTGTTAAGTCAAAGGAAAAGCAATAGGGAACAAGATGCTAATTTCCGAGTATGAAAATGGCCATAACCTTTTCAATACTGAAGATATGAAAGTGAATTAGGTGTCAAATTAAACTTCTTTTTATGCTTTATCTGATGGGATAAATTGCAGACTTGATTTTTAAAATCTCAAAATTTTGTAACGTTGCTAAGTATACACTCCTAATCTATAGGCAAATTCATTGTATGTGAATATTTGGCCAATAAACTTACTTACTTATAACATAATCCATGGCTGGTTTCTCAAATATTGATCTGGAAAACCAGAAACAAATGAAATGGACATAGGGTGCAAGTTGAATCAGGAGTTAAAATTGGCATGTAGTAAAGGTAATGCTATGGTTGTTATGGGAGATTTCAACATGCAGGTAGACTGGGAAAATCAGGTTGGTACTGGACCCCAAGAAAGGGAGTTTGTGGAGTGCCTCCATGATGGATTCTTAGAGCAGCTTGTATTGGAGCCTACCAGGGAGAAGGCAATTCTGGATTTAGTGTTATGTAATGAATCAGATTTGATAAAGGAACGAGGTTAAGGAGCCATTAGGAGTTAGTGACCATAATATGGTTGTTTAATCTACAATTGGAAAGGGAGAAGGGTAAATCGGAGGTGTCGGTGTTACAGTTGAATAAAGGGGATTATGGAGCCATGAGGGAGGAGCTGGCCAAAGTTGACTGGAAAAATACCTTAGCAGGGATGGCAGTGGAACAACATTGGCAGGTATTTCTGGAAATAATACAGAAGATGCAGGATCAGTTCATTCCAAAGTGGAAGAAAGATTCCAAGGGGAGTAAGGGGCGACTGTGGCTGACACTTTGGTAGCATACACAGGAAGGCAGATTATTATCTAGTTGGGAAAAGGGGAAATACAACGGGATCTGGGGGTCCTTGTTCATCAGTCAATTAAATTAAGCATGCAGGTACAGCAAGCAGTGAAGAAAGCGGATGGCATGTTGGCCTTCATAACAAGAGGAGTTGAGTATAGGAGCAAAGAGATCCTTCTGCAGTTGTATAACGCCCTAGTAAGACCACATCTGGAGTATTATGTGCAGTTTTGGTCTCCTAATTTGAGAAAGGACATTATTGATATTGAGGGAGTGCAGCATAGGTTTACAAGGTTAATTCCCGGGACTCTCTGTGTAAAAAAAACACTTTTTTACACAGAGAGTTGGGAGTCTGTGGAATTCTCTGCCTCAGAGGGTGGTTCTCTGGATACTTTCAAGAGAGAGCTAGATAGGGCTCTTAAAGATAGCGGAGTCAGGGGATATGGGGAGAAGGCAGGAACTGGGTACTGATTGGGGATGATCAGCTATGATCACATTGAATGACGGTGCTGCTCGAAGGGACAAATGGCCTACTCCTGCGCCTATTGTCTAAAATACGGAATAAGAAAATGAGAAAAAACAAAACAAAGTAATTAAAGATGATGAGTACAACATCAATGGTTAGGGGGGACAAGCCGAGAAGGAATGGGTGACGTTTTTTTTGAGACCCTTCTTCAGACCCTTCTCAACCCGAAACGTCATCCATTCGTTCTCTTGAGAGATGCTGCCTGTCCCGCTGAGTTACTCCAGCATTTTGTGTCTACCTTCGATTTAAACCAACAACTGCAGTTCTTTCCTACACATCAATGGTTCGGAAATTATTTTGAAGAACATGGGGAACAGGATAATTCTGTGATACTGTTGCTAAAGAATAACATTATGCCGAGGTTTGGGAAATTTAAACCACGGATTAATCGCAAAAAAGAAAGTGGAATACAAAAGTAATCTTAACCTTTATCCTTCAGTTGTCATACTCTCTCCCCAGTTACCTTGTTGTTTTAATGTATAACATACCTTGGTATTCTCTTTAATGTCCAGGTCCCTGCTCGAGTTATTTTCTGTATACTTTATAAGCCACAAATACCTTGTCTAATGTCATCTTCCTTAACTTTAAGGAAGGGGTTGGACAGGCTAGATGCAGGAAGATTGTTCCCGATGTTGGGAAAGTCCAGGACAAGGGGTCACAGCTTAAGGATAAGGGGGAAATCCTTTAGGACCGAGATGAGAAAGACTTTTTTCACACAGAGAGTGGTGAGTCTCTGGAACTCTCTGCCACAGAGGGTAGTTGAGGCCAGTTCATTGGCTATATTTAAGAGTGAGTTGGATGTGGCCCTTGTGGCTAAGGGGATCAGAGGGTATGGAGAGAAGGCAGGTACGGGATACTGAGTTGGATGATCAGCCATGATCATATTGAATGGCGGTGCAGGCTCGAAGGGCTGAATGGCCTACTCCTGCACCTAATTTCTATGTTTCTATGTTTCTATGTTTACATATGTTTCCTTTCAGTCCAAATTTAAAGCTGCCATCTTTATCCTTCCTCCTTTCTGGAAAATGCAGGTCAGCTGTGGATTTAACTAATTAACGCTGTTTCCTGTTCCTCACTCATGCCTAACATTTACTCCATGAAATCTGAGAGGTCATCGCTGACACAAAAGTGGATGGCAATGTAGAGAGTAAGGATGGTTGTCAAAAATTGCAGCAGGATCATGATTGGTTGGGTAGGTGGAGGAATGGTTGATTATATTTAATAGAGAGAAATATGAGGTGCTGCATTTTGTGAAGTCTAACATGGGCAGGACCGACGCAGTGAATGGGAAACGTCTGGGGTTTAGATGAATATGGCCAAGTGCTGGAAGGTGGAACTAGTGTTGTTGAGACATGTTGGTTAGTGTGGGCCGAAGGGCCTGTCTACACGCCTCCTGACACTCAGTTCATTTCACCATCAACAAGACAAGAGCTGACAATGTGATGATCTCGGGTAGGCACAAAAAGCTGGAGTAACTCAGCGGGTCAGGCAGCATCTCTGGAGACAAGGAATGGGTGACGTTTCGGGTCGAGACGTCAAAGTGTTACTCCAGTATTTTGAGTTAAACCAGCATCTGCAGTTCTTTCCTACACAATGTGATGGACTCTCCCCACTTGGCTGCTTGAGTTCACCAACTCAGCACCGTCCAGGACAAGGTTGCGGACATGAGCGTCTCCCTCCCCCAGCCGCACAACACCCACCGCTTGTGTGTGGAGCCACCACTCTGACATCAATCCCCCGCTGGGGCGGGGGCGGGGGCTGAGCCGGTGCGGGCGGGGTCGGGGCAATGGTAGTTGCCGGGGGGGGGGGGGCTCGGAGGCCGCGCCCGCTCCTTGATGCCCAGTGACGGCCCCATCCCTTCCCGCGGCCGGGGAGCCGCGACCGCCTTCCTTACCCGCTTCGCCGCCGCCGCCGGTCCCGCAGCGGTGCCGCTGCCGCTACCCAACCGCGTGGGCCGCTGGGATACTGGAGGACCCGCCGTGTTGACGTCAGCGGCCGCGGCGCACCCGCGGGGGGGGGGGGGGGGAGGCAGGGGATATGGGTGAAGGTAGGGTGCTGATTGGGGAAGATCAGCCATGATCACATTAACCTTGCACTCCCTCAATAGCAAGAATGTCCTTCCTCAAATTAGGGCTCTGTACAACTGCAGAAGGACCTCTTTGCTCATATATTCGATTCCTCTTGTTATAAAGGCCAACATGCCATTTGCTTTCTTCACTGCCTGCTGTACCTGCATGCTTACTTTCATTGACTGATGAACAAGAACCCCTAGATCCCGTTGTACTTCCCCTTTTCCCAACTTTAACACCATTTAGATAGTAATCTGCCATCCTGTTTTTGCTACCAAAGTGGATAACCTCACATTTATCCACATTAAGCTGCATCTGCAATGCATCTGCCCACTCACCCAACCTGTCCATGTCACCCTGCATTTTCATAGCATCCTCACAGTTCACACTGCCACCCAGCTTTGTGTCATCTGCAAATTTGCTAATGTTACTTTGAATCCCTTCATCTAAATCATTGATGTATATTGTAAATAGCTGCAGTCCCAGCACCGAGCCTTGCGGCACCCCACTAGTCACATTCTGAAAGGGACACGTTAATCCCTACTCTTTGTTTCCTGACTGCCAACCAATTTTCTATCCATATCAGCACTCTACCCCCAATATCAAGTGCCCTAATTTTGTCCACTAATCTACTATGTGGGACCTTATCAAATGCTTTCTGAAAGTCCAGGTACACTACATCCAGTGGCTCACGAGGTTAAATCCCGGGATGGCGGGACTGTCATATGTTGATAGAATGGAGCAGCTGGGCTGGTATAGTCTGGAATTTAGAAGGATGAGAGGGGATCTTATTGAAACATATAAGATTATTAAGGGTTTGGACATGCTAGAGGCAGGAAACATGTTGGGAGAGTCCGGAACCAGGGGCCACAGCTTAACAATAAGGTGTAAGTCATTTACAACGCGGATGAGGAAAACCTTTTTCACACAGAGAGTTGTGAATCTGTGGAATTCTCTGCCTCAGAAGGCAGTGGAGGCCAATTCTCTGGAGGCTTTCAAGAGAGAGTACAATAGAGCTCTTAAATATAGCGGAGTCAAGGGATATGGGGAGAAGGCAGGAACGGGGTACTGATTGTGGATGATCAGCATGATCACAGTGAATAGCGGTGCTGGTTCGAAGGGCCATATGGCCTACTCCTGAACCTATTGTCTATTATTACTCCAGCTTTTTGTGCCTATCCAAAGTAGCCCAAGCTGAAGCAGGTGGTGCAATCCTTATGAAAGTCCATATAGTTACTTGCTGAGGCAGATTTGTAGTTAGGATTGTAGAGTGTGAGCAAAGACATATCACAGTCATGAGAACACTGCTCAGCAGTTGAATGGACAACTTTCAAATTTGTTATGGGGACGCATGAGACCACAGATGCGAGAAACTAGAGCAAAAACACACTTATAAGAACTCAACAGATCAAGCTGGATATATGGAAGCAAAGAGCGACCCTGGGTCTCCCCGAAATGGCAACTGCCCCATTGCATCGTCTGACACTGCTCGCCGCTGAGTTTCTCCGGTAGTTTGTATTTTTGTTCCACATCCCGATATCGGCAGTCAACAGTGTTTTATTATTAAGATGTTGACTCTTATACATCGGCGAGACCAAACGTATACTGGGTGAACACCTTTGCTCAGTCTGCTTGGACCTACCCGATCTCCTGGTTGCAAAACATTTTAATACCCATTCCCCCACTGACCTTTCTGTCCAAGGCATCCTCTATTGTCAGAGTGGGGCTAAACACAAATTGGTGGAACAGCATCTTATAGTTCCCAATGGAATGAATATTGATTTCTCTAACTTCACGTAACCCTTGTAACCCTTTTTCTCCATCCCTCAACCACCCAAGTCCCAGCTTCAAAATCCTCTTTGTATGTGCTCGTTCTCCGCAAGCACACAGCTAACAATGACCAGTTTCCTTTATTATTGTTACATTTTTTCATATCTTTAATTCATTTGTTCTATATCTCTCTACCTCACCGTCTATTTCTCTCATTTCCCTTTCCCCTGACTCTCAGTCTAGCGAAGGGTCTTGAGTCGACCCAAAACGTCACCTATTCCTTTTCTTCAGAGAAACCGAGTTACTCCAGCTTTTTGTGCCTTTCTTGGTGTTTTATTATCATATAGGTATGTTACAATACTTACCTTTAGCGGCACTGCAGTTCTGCTGTGCGCGACTTTGAGGGGGGGACGGGTTTAAAATGCGGTTTTCTCCAGACTATTCAAATCGACTATTTCTCAGATTGTTTAGTTGCTGAAGAGAAATCGCTCCGACATTTGTTTTATGAAGTTATTTTTAAACTACGCTGGATAATTTATTAGCAGGAGTAAATTAAAAATCATCTTGTAAAGCCGTCAACGCCGACAATGGGACGGATCTCACGTAGGGGACAAGGCAAGGTACACCATTTATTTTTTTATATAAACTTGCTTCTTAGGATGCCTTTAATCAAAATTTCATGTTGCGAAAAGGTGACTTAGAAAAGATACGAATTGGCAGTATTTTTCTTGCCGACTGGGGTTTAAATTCACTGCAACCACAACGTTCCAATCAATCGTGTTCCACAAAATCCCACTCGCAAGATGATTTAAATGGCCATTAATTTACGGGTATTAAACACTAAATTCCTTTCATTTGGCCTATAAATTCATGACAATGAGATTTAAATATCATGTTATATTGTGAATTTGTGTGTGAATGTTATTTGGATGCTTGGGCTATGTAAAAAGGTTCACCTTTTCTTAAGAAATGAATAGATGTTTAGATCTAGTAATTGAATTTTGTAATTAGCTACAATTGGCTAATTAACTAATTATATGCTTTAATTTAAGGTCATCCAAGTGTGAGGGATAAAGTGATTAAACCCTATTAAAGAAAGGAGTTTTAAAGAGAATTCAAACAGAGTGGGGCTGGAGAGAGGATTCTGACACAGCAGTGTCTGAAGGTTGCCAGACCCATCCTTGAGTCCTTGAGTAAGAAGTGATAGCATTGTATAGCGGTAGGAGGGAGTGATGTAGAGAGATCCCTATCAGTGGAAGGGAGTGATAGATGGGACCCTTGTCACTATAGCTTAGCTTTAGTACTGATATAGGAAAACTGAGAGGGTTCACTAGTAGGTGAGTAAAACTGGGCCAGGTCATGAGCAACTTAATAGAATAAATGAATATTACAACACACCCCTGGTCAAGAAATTGCTCATTACCATGAACATGTTTGAACATGCAATGTATGATATGGGAGGTGCGAGGGGATGTACGGTGGGATGTACCTACAGATTGTGCACCTCCGACCCTGATTGGAGAAGGGTCCGGAGGGGAGGTTGAATGTAAGATTCTGTGTATAAAGGGGGATGATCTCTCTGGCTTCGGTGTGTCTCGAATTGGAGAGGCACCCGGTCTGCAGACGCGTAAAATAAAGAATCTCTTGCTTCCAGGATTTAGTCTTTGAGCATTAATTGTGAGCATAAAGGGTATCTCACACAAGTAAGATTGTTTCATATTTGTTTCAGAATACTTCAATCTATAATAACTGAAAATTTCTTTCAGTTCTCTTAATTTTTCAGAAGGTTATGGGCTTTTGACTGTCCTCGATCACAGCTTTTGTATTAAGTTAAAGCAATAGGGAACAAGATGCTAATTTCCGAGTATGAAAATAGCCATAACTTTTTTAATACTGCAGATATGAAAGTGAATTAGGTGTCAAATTAAACTTCGTTTTATGCTTTATCTGATGGGATAAATTGCAGACTTGATTTTTAAAATCTCAAAATGTTGTAACATTGCTATATCATATGTCCCAGATAGAACAATGACATTCTTTCTTGCAGCAGCAAAACAGAATATGTAAACATAGTTCTCTGTAAACAATATAAATAACGAGAAAAAAAGTCGCTTGGGTCTCTGTTTCGAGTTGCTTTTCTAGTTCTGAGTAAGGGTTGCTGCCACTTCTCTTGCCACGGATGCTGCCCAATCGACTGCGTGTTTGCAGCTTTTCCGATTAATTTCACTTGCGAGTGAATGAAGACTACAACGACCAGCATGCCTCGCTCGCTCGCTGCCCGGCGAAGCCTCCACCAACCAGAGGCGGGCAGGAGGTCACGTGTGGTCGGCCGGCGGGCGGGCGCGCGCGCAGGCCTCGTGCGCTCGCGTCTGTCTGTCGGTCGGTGGGCGGGCGGGTGCGGGCGGCGGGGGCAAGATGCCCGTCCTGCTCTTCCTCATCGACACGTCGGCGTCCATGAGCCAGCGCACCTACCTGGGCACCACCTACCTGGACATCGCCAAGGGCGCCGTCGAGATTTTCATGAAGGTAACAAAAGTACATTTGAGAAATGCCGGGCGGACCGGGCCGGGCCGGACCGGGCCTGGAGCGGCGCCTCACTCACACTGACTGCCCTCTCTCTCTGCCCACAGATGCGGGCCCGCGACCCCGCCAGCCGCGGCGACAGGTACATGTTGGTCACCTTCGACGAGGCGCCCTGCGGCATCAAGGTGAGCGAGCGAGCGCCCGTGGGTGCGGGACGGGGCGGGGTGAGGCAGAGTCCGGGGGCGGGGACGGGCACGGTCCCGGTAGTGGGGTCCCGGGGGCAGGGTTGGACTACATCCCAAGGGTGGGGACCTGTCGTGAGTCACTCCCGGGTTCCGGGGGATGAGGACCCGGTCTGAGGCAGGGTCCCGGGGTGGCGACCCATGCCTGGGGCATGTGAAGCAGGGTTCTCGGTTATTCAGGATGGTCGTTTGATTCTCGCTTCTCAGGTTTGATTGCTATTTTCCATTTATTGGCCTTTAAGAATGCAAAAGCAGGAACAAACTATTGACTTCGTGGGCTTGGTCTGTCATTACTAAAGAGTATTGGCTGAAATTTTGTCTTGAACATTTTCTTGCTCTGTACAAACTGCATATCCCTTGGTTGTTTTCATATGCAGTCATATTTGTGTATTCAATAACTGAGCCACTGATGCATTGGCTCAGCTACCACCTCGGCTTCAGGAATCTAGGTTTGAACATGCCTCCCCCCCCCCCCCCCCCCCCCCCCCCCCCCCCCCCCCCCCCCCCCCCCCTCCCGTTAATTGCTCTGATTGGCAGCATCTGCAGCTATATACATTATTGAAGATTTATGGATTGGGAAGACAGACACAAAAAGCTGGAGTAACTCTGGAGAGAAGGAATGGGTGACATTTCGGGTCGAGACCCTTCATTTGGAGGTTAATTGGCCTTTGTAAATTGCCCCTAATGTGTAGGTGAGTGGTAGATTTGGGAGAAAGTATGTGGCAAATCAATGATCGTTGCAGAGAAAATTAGCAGGTGGTTGGTACTGTTAAGCAAGGTGGTATAGGCATGGTGGGCCAAAATAATTATAAACAATTGTGAGACTAATTTCTAGGGTAGTGAATTCCAAAGATTGTGGATAAAGGTGTATTTTGATGTGAATACTTATACTCTTTATGTGATGTAGGGAAGAATTTGGAGATCCCAGACTTGTAGGCTATCATCCAGTATCCACCATTGGGTCCAGTAAGAATTGCTTCAAATGAGATCACCTCTTATTCTAGGACTAGTCTGCTTAATCTCTCTTTATTGCATTGCATGTTAACTATATAACCATATAACAATTACAGCACGGAAACAGGCCCTCTCGGCCCTTCCAGTCCGTGCCGACCATTTGTTTTCCCCTAGTCCCATCTACCTGCACTCAGACCATACCCCTCCATTCCCTTCACGTCCATATACCTATCCACTTTACTTTTAAATGTTAAAATCGATCCTGCGAAATTAACTCACAATTAATTATATACAAAGCAACCGTGTCATGAAATATTCTGAACATTCTTAGCGTCAACCTTCTATGAAAATGAATGGCCTTACCTTGGGTGTTGTGTTCTATTGCATTTGTGCTTATTTACTTGCCCTTTACATCTCACAGTCAACATCGCCATGTTAATGTTTCCGTTCTGAGACCCTTCATTGAACAGCAATTGCAACTTATTTGTTTTTATTTTCATTTGTACTGCTGCATGTTTGTTTTCAGTGACTTTGTACTTCAGTGTATCTTGATTACCATTTAAATATTGCTTATCCTACTGAAGTGGATAACTTCACATTTATTTATGCACAATGCCCAGTATTTGCCATGGGCCACTTGCCCAATTTAACTAAATTGCCTTGAAGCCTCTTTGTATCCTCCTCACAAACCTATTCAGTCTTGTTTTGTTCAGTTTAGTTTGGTTTAGATATACATTGCAGAAACAGGCCATTCGGCCCACCGAGTACATACCGACCAACGATTCCTGCACATTAACACTACCCTTCACACAGTATGGAAATTTATACCAAGTCAATTAAACTACAAACCTGTACGTCTTTGGAGAGTGGGAGGAACCGAAGATCTTGGAAAAAACGCAAGCAGGTCACGGGGAGAACGTACAAGTTCCATACAGATAAGCACCCATAGTCAGGATCGAACCCGGGTATCTGGCACTGTAAGGCAGTGGTTCTACTGTGCCGCCACAGTGGAAATATACTCCTCATTTCCATTGTCTAAATCATTGATATTTATTGTGAATAGCTGAGTTTAAGAATTGATTCCTGAAATACGATTTCTAAACTGAGAGAGAATCCAGAAATCGGAGGCGCAAAGGGACCTGGGAAAGCTGGTGCAGGACACCTAAAAAGTTAATTTGCAAGTAAGGAAGGCAAATTCAATGCTAGCATTTATATCAAGAGGACTGGAATAAAATAACAGATGTAATGTCAAGGCTCTATAAGGCACTGGTCAGGCTGCATTTGGAGTACTGAGAAAGGATGTGCTGGCTCTGGAGAGGGTCCAGAGGAGGTTTACAAGAAAGGTTCCTATCTGTTAATCAATTTTCCATCTATGCAATATATTGGCTTTAATCCATGTGTTTTAGTTTTGAATACTTGCCACTTAAATGAGACTTTATCAAAAGCCAATAGATCTGAAGGGCAATGTTTTTGCATAGTGGTGGTTGTTATATGAAATAAGATGTCAAAAGAAGTGGTAGAGGCAAATCCCACCCTGTCTCTAGTAAAGACACTATCCCCTACTCCTAATTCCTCCGCATTTGTGCCCAAGATGAGGTGTTCCCATACCAGGACATCTGCGATGTCCTCATTCTTTAGGGAATGGGAGTTCCCCATTTCCATCGTAGATGAGGCCCTCACAAGGGTCTCTTCGGTATCCCGCAGCTCCGCTCTTGTTCTCCCTCCCCCCAGTAGCAACTGGGACAGATTCCCCCTGTGAGAGGCTCCTTCAGTCTTGTCTTTGATTACACATTTGCTTGTTTGCTTTAATGTTTCCTTGTGGCAATGGATAATACATTTGTTCATGCTCTCCTCAAAGCATCTTGTACAGACTCAGTACTATGCTTAGAATTGATTTGTGGTAACCTTGTCTTCCAAGGGATATCTGTATGGTATCCTGGCCTGATTGCCAGTGGACAGCTCTTTAGACATAGATCTGCATGAAAACTCTGAGTTTAGGTTCTTTAAAGTCATTTGTTTTTTTTGTAACGGTCATTTGTGTTTCTGAATTGACTCTTGGTTTCACATGTGTATAGAATCTTAAGATTTGGATGTGATATTTGCATGACTTTAAATTTAGGATCTTTTAATTTTAGCAAATGCATCAAGCATTCAAACTCTATAAATGAGAAATATTCATTGTTTCTATCATTTAACCATACGGTATACCCAGAAAACACTTGACCTTACTGAATTTCACATGATTTTAGGTTTTTACATGAGTATTAAGTGTTGATATTTTCCAGGCTGGCTGGAAGGAAAATCATGCAACTTTCATGAATGAGCTGAAGAATCTTCAAGCAACTGGACTCACTACACTTGGTCAAGCCTTGCGGGCATCCTTCGATTTACTAAATTTGAACCGTTTAGTTTCAGGAATAGATAATTATGGTCAAGTAAGTACAATCAATATTTAAAAAAAGTAGCTTGGTTCACATCCCACCTGTAACTGTTTTGAGATAATCTACTTCCAAAAACAATGTTGATATTGAGTATTGTAGTTGAGACTATGCTTGACTGGAATTTGTCCTGTAATGCATTTATAAATTATGTATTTTGAATTGATGCTCATTCAGTTGCTGAAAAGCACAATTGAGTCTTTAATTCTGTGTGTGTGTGTTTATATCTGTTGTTTGTTATATTGATTTATTTGTTAAACTTTTTTAACCATCTTAACATTACTTTATACTAAAAATCTATTTGTCTGATTGGAATATTTTTCTTCTCCACAAAAAAGTTCATTGACGCATTCCTGATATCCTTGCCCCAATCATCTTCCTGATCTCATTTCTTGTTGGTTCTCTCCAGCATTCTAGGTTACCCTCTGTTAAAATCCATGCACCCAAACAAAGCCCTAGATAGAGTTATAGAGTTAAATTGCTTGGAACTAGGCCCATAACCAAACTTATACATACCGAATAAGTGATATTTCTGAGCTAATCCTGTTTACCTATACTTTGGCACATATTCCTCCAAACCTTTTCTACCCATGAACCTGTCCAAGTATCTTTTAAATGTTGTAATTGTACTTTCCCAGGCAGTTCATTCTGTATACTTTGCATCCTCTGTGAAAAAGTTTCCACACGGGTTCTTTTTTAATCTTTTTCCCTATCACTTTAAATATATGCCCTATGGTTTCGGAAAAACAAAAACCAAGTGCTGGAGGAACTCAGCGAGTCAGGTAGCATCGGTCGAGGGAAATGGACAGACAGTGTTTTGGACCCAGACCGTTCTCGAGAATGTTGGAGTAGAGGGAAGAAAGCAAGTAAAGAGGTTTGGGTTGACAAAAACTGGCAACTGATAGATGGATACAGGTTTGAAGTGGTGATTGTCATTTGGTTATAACGAAGCTGGTCAGCTTGTAATAATAACGAGATAACAAAGGCTAGCGGTGAACACAGTGCCAAATAAGAAGCATGCGAGTGAAAAAGTAAAGAGGGAGGGAGGGATAGAAGGTGGATAAGGGGAGGGCACGAGAGAGGGGGGGAAGGGAAATAAAATGAAAATGGGGAACTTGGAGGGGTGAGATGTTTAAGAAAGAACTGCTGCTGCTGGATCAATGGAAGGTAGACAAAAAATGATGGAGAAACTCAGCGGGTGAGGCAGCATCTATGGAGAGAAGGAATAGGCGACGCTTCGGGTCGAGACCCTTCTTCAGACTGATGTTGGGGGGGGGGAAGAGAAAGGAAGTAGGCGGTGACAGTAGGACTTGTAGAAGAGCTGAGGAAGGGGAGTGGAAGGAGGGAGAAAGCAAGGCTATCTAAAATTAGAGAAGTCAACGTTCATACTGCTGGGGTGCAAACTACCCAAGCAAAATATGAGGTGCTGTTCCTCCAATTTGCGCTGGGGTCTCACTTTGGTAATGGAGGAGGCCCAGGACAGAAAGCTCAGATTGGGAATGGGAGGGGGAGTTGAAGAGCTGAGCAATCGGGTGATCAGGTTTGTTAACATAGACTGAACGGAGGTGTTCAACGAAGCGATCGCCGAGCCTGCGCTTCTCACCGATGTAGAGTAGTTGACACCTAGAACAGCAGATGCAGTAGATGAGGCTGGAGGAGGTGCAGGTTAACCTCTGCCTCACATGGAAAGACTGATTAGGACCGTGGATGGAGTCGAAGGGGGAGGTATAGGGACAAGTGTTGCAGGGGAAAGTACCCGGGGTGGGGGTGGTATGGGTGGGATGGGACGAGTTGACCAGGGAGTTATGGAGGGAACTGAAGATGTGGCCAGTAGTGGGATCCCATTGGAGGTGGCGAAAAAGTCGGAGGATTATATGTTGTAAGGGATCCCCCTCTTCCATTATTGATGAGGCTCTCATCAGGGTCTCCTCTATATCCTGCAGCTCTGCTCTTACTCCCCTTCCCCCTATTCATAACAAGGACAGAGTCCCTCTTGTACTCACCTTCCACCCCATCAGCCGTCGCATACAACATATAATCCTCCGACATTTTCGCCACCTCCAACGGGATCAAAACGGTTGATGAGAAGGGGGTGGCGTCTTGAAATTCGACAGGTCAATGATCATACTGTTGTCTACCCAAGCACAATATGGGATCCTGTTCTTCCGGAGTGGTCAAGCTCCGGCAGTGCAGGAGGCAATATGGTAAGGTGTGTTCAAATGGCTAGCAACTGGGAGCTCCAGCTGGTCTTTGCAAACAGTGTAAGTGAAATAGTTGCCTCATCCTATTGCGTTTGGTGCTCTCAATGTGGCGTCCTCTGCATCAAGAAGACCAAGCGTAAACTAGGCAACTCTTTTGTCGAACTCTTGTTCCGCATCTTTGTCTTTCTTATGAAGGCAATCATGCTATATGGTGCTAAAGAAGGAACTGCAGATGCTGGAGAATCGAGGGTACACAAAAGGCTGGAGAAACTCAGCGGGTGCAGCAGCATCTAAGGAGCGAAGGCGATAGGCGACGTTTCGGGTCGAGACCCTTCTTCAGACTGGTCAGGGATCAGGGAAACGAGAGATATAGACGGTGATGTGGAGAGATAAGGAACAATGAATGAAAGATATGCAAAAAAGTATCGATGATAAAGGGAACAAGCCATTGTAAGCTGTTTGTGGTGTGAAAATGAGAAGCTGGTGCGACTGGGGTGGGGGAGGGAGATAGAGATAGAGGAATGCCAGGGCCCGAGGGCTGAGGGAGAGGTGGGAAGGGGAGGAGACAGCAAGGGTTAACAGAATTGAGAAAATTCAATGTTCAAGCCCAAAGGATGCAGACTCCCCAAGCGGAATATGAGGTGCTGTTTCCTCCAGCTTGCGGTGTTGCTCACTCTGGCCGTGGAGGAGGCCCAGGACCGAGAGGTCGGATGCGGAATGGGAGGGGGAGTTGAAGTGCTGAGCCACCGGGAGGTCGGGTTGGTTATTGCGGACCGAGCGGAGGTGTTCGGCGAAGCGATCGCCAAGCCTCCGCTTGGTCTCACCGATATAGATCATCTGGCATCTGGAGCAGCGGATGCAGTAGATGAGGTTGGAGGAGGTGCAGGTGAACCTCTGTCGGACCTGGAAGGACTGCTTGGGTCCCTGAAAGGAGTGGAGGGGGGAGGTGAAGGGACAAGTGTTGCATTTCTTGCGGTTGCAAGGGAAAGTGCCCGGGGAAGGGGTAGAGCGGGAGGGGAGGGAAGAATTTACAAGGGAGTTGCGGAGGGAGCGGTCTTTGCGGAAGGCAGACAGGGGGGGAAATGGGAAGATGTGGCGGGTGGAGGGGTCACGTTGGAGGTGGCGAATATGGTGCCTTCGCCCTGTCCGGCTGTGCTGTGACTTTCAAGGGACCCAAAGTCCCACTTCCATCCACATTCATTAGTGCCCTACCATTTACTGTATATATCTTATCTCTATTTGACTTCTCAAACTGCATAACCTTCAATTTGTGAGGTTAATTTCTATCGGCCAACTCCTTGCTTATGTTACCATCTGGTCTATAACGTATTTTAGCCTTGGACAACCTTCCGTACTATTCACAACACCAATCTTTGGCTTATCCGCAAACTTGCTAATCATTCCTATGTTCACATCCAATTTGCTTAAAATATATTACAAGCAACTGATCAACGTACTAGGCTATTGGTTACGGACATCCAATTAGAAAATCACTGGGCTTCTAATTTTTGATCTAATTATTTTAGTTTATTATTGTCACGAGGTACAGTGACAATAAATCTTTAGCTGCATGCTATCCAGTCAAAGAAAAGGCAGCACAGTGACGCAATGGTAGAGTTGCTACACCAGAGTCTAGGGTTTGATCCTTACTACAGGTGTTGTCTGTCCAGAGTTTGTACATTCTCCATGTGACCATGAGTTTTTCTGGGTGCTCTGGTTTCAATAGACAATAGATAATAGGTGCAGGAGTCGGCCATTAGGCCCTTCGAGCCAGCACCGCCATTCAATGTGATCATGGCTGATCATCCCATATCAGTACCCCGTTCCTGCCTTATCCCCTGACTCCACTATTTTTAAGAGCCCTATCTAACTCTTGAAAGCATCCAGAGAACCTGCCTCCACCGCCCTCTGAGGCAGAGAATTCCACAGACGGCAGAGAATTGCACAGATTTCGTCACACATTCTAAAGACATGCAGGTTTGTAGATTAATTGGTTTCTGTAAATTGTCCCTAGTGTATAGGATAGATTTAGTGTTCGGGTGATTGCTGGTGAACGCTGACTCGTTGGGCTGAAGATCCTGTTCCCACACTACCTCTAAACTAAACTCAAAATTGAGTTTGCAAACATGATTGCAAGCAAGCCACCCAAAGTATAGTCATACAGCGTGGAAACAGGTCCTTCGGTCCAACTTACCCATATCAGCCAACATGTCCCATCAACACTCGTCGAACCTGCCTGTGATTGGATCGTATCCCTCTAAACTCATCCTATTCATGTACCCGTCTAATTGTTTCTTACACTTTGCAGTAGTACCTGCCTCAACTATCTCCCCTGACAGCTTCTCTACACCCACCACCCTTTGTGTGGAAAAAGTTACCCCATAGGTTCCTATTACATTTTCCCCCCCTATCCTCAAATCTATGTCCACTGATTCTCGATTCTCTTACTCTGGGCAAGAGACTCTGTACGTCTACCTGATCTATTCTTCATGATTTTGTACACCTCTATAAGATCACCCCTCATCCTGCTGCACTCCAAGGAATAAAGTTGTAGCCTGCACAACCTCTCTCTGTAGCTCAGACCCTTGAGATAAAAGTACAACATTTAGTGCAAGATAAAGTCCTATTAAAGAGAGTTTAAAGGTCTCCAACGAGGTATATGATAATTATTCAGCTCATCCCTTTGGATCCCATGTGCCATAGCCTTTTGGACCAATCTACTATGTATACCAATCAATATCTTGCTAACATCCAACCACGTTCTGAATAGTGAATACAATTCGTTACCATCAAACCGGAGATATAGGGTTCCAAAATGTAATAAGGTTAGACTGAAGCACTCTTTTGTGCACCAGTCAATCCTCAAACTAAATACTGCACTTAATCCCAGATCGAATGCACGCTGATGTTGTCTTCTGGTATTATAATGTTATGTTGAATGTATGGATATTTGGGTCCTGTCTTGACGTCTTAATGCTTGTCTTCTCTCGTCTCTTTTGTCTTTTCTGTGATACTGTAAATGGAGCTGCTGCGATGCAAAACAAATTTCAGACTTGCTCTGACAATAAAGTAATATCATATTGTATTGTATGTAGACAATGCTTACCACTTTGCCATCAATTACATCCTACGTCATTCATCTTAGTTACATCCTTAAAACTGACATCAACTGAGTGAGGCAGGATTTCTCCTGTGCAATGCAATGCTGACTATTTGGGTTGTAATGCATTTGGATCTTCTCCTCCCTACCATTCACCAAGAAGATGGCTGACTACCCCCCTATGGTTTATTTAATCATTATTCCTTGATTGCCTTAATAGCCAGAAATCTTTGTTTTGAAAGAACTCTTAGGTGTGGAGAATTCCAAAAACTATTAAAACGGTCTTCATTCAAGGTGCTTTAGGCTGAAGTCATGATTTGATAATATTGTAAGTTAAAATAATTATTTGAAAAAGTCATGAAACAAAGAATGATTTCCTGATTTCCTTTTCCTGTTTGTCAGTGACCTTTTCTACAAGAGCGATTGGTTCTATTTACTTGCAGATATTTGTTGTGGAGCTGTGAACAAAGCTAGTGAGCCCGTGCTGATGTCTGTGAAATCCATGTGCCCCATTCTATATTTGTGGTTTGTTTCCTGCAGGGGAGGAATCCTTTTTTCCTTGAACCATCTGTTATAATCACCATCTCTGACGGAAGCAAAATGACAAATAATGGCGGTGTGCAAGAGGAGGTAAAATAAGATCATTGTCTCATTTACACTTTGTGGTTGTAGCTATGAATTTAGGCATTACTTCTGTTTGGAAATCAGGAATCTTCTGTTTTGCCATATCCTAATGCTTTATTATTTCTGCTTTTTCTTTTCTTGGTTTCAATTTTGGTTATCCCGTGATATTGAAAAATAAGTGAAACGGGCCAGAAAGGTTGTAAGTGAATACGGTTGCTGGGGGGAATGGGGATCGTTGATTAGGGCTATAAATGGAATGATGGGAATAACCATATAACCATATAACAATTACAGCATGGAAACAGGCCCTCGGCCCTTCCAGTCCGTGCCGACCATTTGTTTTCCCCTTGTCCCATCTACCGGCACTCAGACCATACCCCTCCATTCCCTTCCCGTCCATATACCTATCCACTTTACTTTTAAATGTTAAAATCGATCCTGCCTCCACCACTTCTGCTGGAAGCTCATTCCACACAGCCACCACCCACTGAGTAAAGAAGTTCCCCCTCACGTTACCCCTAAACTTCCGTCCCTTAATTCGCACGTCATGCCCTTTTGTTTGAATCTTCCCTACCCTTAATGGGAAAAGCTTATCCATGTCAACTCTGTCTATCCCTTTCATCATTTTAAAGACCTCAATCAAGTCCCCCCTTAATCTTCTGCGCTCCAAAGAATAAAGACCTAACTTGTTCAACCTTTCTCTGTAACATAGTTGCTGGATCCCAGGCAACATTCTAGTAAATCTCCTCTGTACTCTCTCTATTTTGTTGACATCCTTCCTATAATTAGGCGACCAAAATTGTACACCATACTCCAGAATTGGTCTCACCAATGCCTTGTACAAGTTTAACATTACTTCCCTGCTCCTATATTCAATGCTCTGATTTATAAAGGCCAGCACACCAAAGGCTTTCTTTACCACCCCATCTACATGTGATTCCACCTTCAGGGAACTATAACCATATAACCATATAACAATTACAGCACGGAGACAGGCCCTCTCGGCCCTTCCAGTCCGTGCCGACCATTTGGTTTCCCCTAGTCCCATCTACCTGCACTCAGACCATACCCCTCCATTCCCTTCACGTCCATATACCTATCCACTTTACTTTTAAATGTTAAAATCGATCCTGCCACCACCACCTCTGCTGGAAGCTCATTCCACACAGCCACTACCCTCTGAGTAAAGAAGTTCCCCCTCACGTTACCCCTAAACTTCTGTCCCTTAATTCTCATGTCATGCCCTCTTGTTTGAATCTTCCCTACCCTCAATGGGAAAAGCTTATCCACGTCAACTCTGTCTATCCCTTTCATCATTTTAAAGACCTCAATCAAGTCCCCCCTTAACCTTCTGCGCTCCAAAGAATAAAGACCTAACTTGTTCAACCTTTCTCTGTAACATAGTTGCTGGAACCCTGGCAACATTCTAGTAAATCTCCTCTGTACTCTCTCTATTTTGTTGACATCCTTCCTATAATTAGGCGACCAAAATTGTACACCATACTCCAGAATTGGTCTTACCAATGCCGTGTACAATTTTAACATTACTTCCCTACTCCTATATTCAATGCTCTGATTTATACAGGCCAGCACACCAAAGGCTTTCTTTACCACCCTGTCTACATGCGATTCCACCTTCAGGGAACTATGCACAGTTATTCCTAGATCCCTCTGTTCCACTGCATTCCTCAATTCCCTACCATTTACCATGTACGTCCTATTTTGATTTGTCCTGCCAAGATGTAGCACTTCACACTTATCAGCATTAAACTCCATCTGCCATCTTTCAGCCCACTTTTCCAAATGGCCCAAATCTCTCTGTAGCCTTTGAGAATCTACTTCATTATCCACAATACCACCTATCTTAGTATCATCTGCTTACTTACTTATCCAATTTTCCACCCCATCATCCAGATCATTGATGTACATGACAAACAACAGTGGACCCAACACAGATCCCTGAGGCACCCCACTGGTCACCGGCTTCCAACCTGACAAACAGCCATCCACCATTACTCTCTGACATCTCCCATTCAGCCACTGTTGAATCCATCTTGCTACTCCGCCATTAACACCCAAAGATTGAACCTTCTGAACCAACCTTCCATGGGGAACCTTGTCAAAGGCCTTACTGAAATCCATATAGACAACATCCACTGCTTTACCCTCATCAATTTCCCTAGTTACCGCTTCAAAAAATTCAAGAAGGTTTGTCAAACATGACCTTCCAGGCACAAATCCATGTTGACTGTTCCTGATCAGACCCTGTTTATCCAGATGCCTATATATATTATCTCTAAGTATCCTTTCCATTAATTTGCCCACCACTGCCGTCAAACTAATAGGTCTATAATTGCTAGGTTTATTCTTTGAACCCTTTTTAAACAATGGAACAACATGCGCAGTACGCCAATCCTCCGGCACTATTCCCGTTTCTAATGACATTTGAAATATTTCTGTCATAGCTCCTGCTATTTCTACACTAACTTCCCTCAATGTCCTAGGGAATATCCTGTCAGGACCTGGAGACTTATCCACCTTTATATTTTTCAAAAGTGTCAGTACTTCCTCCTCTTTGAATCTCATAGTTTCCATAGCTACTCTACTTTTTTCCCTTACCTCACAGAGTTCAATATCCTTCTTGGTGAATACCGAAGAAAAGAAATTGTTCAATATCTCCCCCATCTCTTTTGGCTCTGCAGATAGCTGTCCATTCTGGTTCTCTAATGGTCCAATTTTATCCCTCGTTATCCTTTTGCTATTAATATAGCTGTAGAAACCCTTTGGATTTACTTTCCCCTTTCTTGCCAAAGCAACCTCATATCTTCTTTTAGCCTTCCTAATTTCTTTCTTAAGATTCTTTTTACATTCTTTATACTCTAGCACCTCATTTACTCCATACCTCCTATAATTATTGTAGATATCTCTCTTTTTTCGAAACAAGTGTCCAATTTCCCTTGAAAACCATGGCTCTTTCCAATTTTTACTCTTTCCTTTCACCCTAACAGGGACATAAAGATTCTGTACTCTTACAATTTCCCCTTTAAATGTCCTCCATTTCTCTTCTACATCCTTCCCATAAAACAGAGTGTCCAAATTCACTCATTTTAAATCCTTTTGCATTCCCTCAAAGTTAGCCTTTCTCCAATCAAAAATCTCCACCCTAGGTCCAGTTCTGACTCTCTCCATAATAGAAGGATGACTGATGAGGTCCATGACTTATTTCATATCATATTTTCAAATGCAATTGTTCATAATTAGATAAGGAATTCTGTTTGGTTTGTGCTGAGAAATATAGCACACTAATGCCTCTACTTCCGTAGAAGGCTCAGGAAATTTGGTATGACCCCGACAACTCTCACCAACTTCTACAGATGCACCATTAAACCCATTTTATCAGGATGCATCACAGCTTGGTTTGGAAACAGCTTCACCCAAGACCGCAAGAAATTGCAGCGAATTGTGAACGCAGTCTAAACCATAACACAAACCAACCTCCCTTCAATTGACTCTGTTTATACCTCACAATGCCTAGCAGGATAATCTAGGATGAGTCGCACCCTGGCCACTCTCTTCTTCCCTCTCCCATCAGGCAAAAGTTATAGAAGTGTGAAAACGCACATCACTAGATTCTTCCCAGTTATGCAAGTGAATCGTTCTACCAGAACCAGAGAGCGGTGCTAAACTAGTATCTACCTCATTGGTGACTCTCGGTCTTTCCTTGATCGGACTTTGCTGTCTTTACCTTGCTCTGAACGTTGTTCCTTTATCATGTATCTGTAAACTAAATGGCTCAATTGTAATCATGCATTGTCTTTCTGCTGACTGGATAGCTTGCAACAAAAGCTTTTCACTGTACCTCGGTACACGTGACAATAAACAAAACTGAGCTATTTGAGCTGCCATTGTGGTGAATTGAGAAGTAGCTTGTGGACAGAAAACAAGGAACAAATGTTTTGGATAGGGAAGCTGTGTTGCAGGGATTGATGGTCTAGTCCCAACTGCCCTCAATCTACATCAGTCATTTGATTGAGGGGATTGTGTATATCCAAGTTTGCTTTTGATACAAAGGTAGGTTTTAACTGTGTGTGGAGGACACAGATGTGTTTCAGGATGGCATAGATTGAATTCAATAGGCATGATGAATGGAATGTGAAAAATGTGAGTTCTTGGTTTTGGTAGAGATTAGAGAATCTGAAGAAGGGTCTTGACCCGAAACGTCACCCATTCCTTCTCTCCAGAGATGCTTCTTGTCCCACTGAGTTACTCTGGCATTTTGTGTCGACCTTCAATTTAAACCACCATCTGCAGTTCTTTCCTACAGAGAGAATCAATAGAGATGCCTTACTCCAATTATGTGAGGTGTGGTGAGTACATTTGAATTATTGTCCCTCGTGCTACGGAATGGCATGCTTTGGATAGTGTGCAGCAGGTATCGATCAGATTTATTTCTGGGATTGTGGATTTGTCCTGTGAGATTTAGCAGACTGGATGCAGACTTTGGCAGAGTAATTTCATTGAAATGTAAAAGTGTTTTTGGAACTTGACAGGGTAGATTTGGAACTGACTTTTCCCATGGCTCTATTGTTAAGAACTAGAGGTCACAATCTCCAAAGGAGTTGACCATTCAGCACAGATTCTTCAACAATATGGTAATTAACCTTTGGAAGAATTTAGCTAAGGGTGCTCTAGAAGTTGAATATATCCAAGATAAAGTTTGACATTTGGGTATTGAGAATCAAGGGACATGGGTGCAGGATGTTTGCTGACGATAAAGATCAGCGATGATCTTATTGATTGCTAGATGTATTGTGTTGGTGGCCTCTTGCTATTAGAGTCAAACAACATGAAAACGGGCTCCTCAGCCCGACTCGTCCATGCTCACTAAAATACCATTTTCAGCTTGTCCATTTTGTCCATATCCCTCCAAACCTTTCTTGTCCATGTACCTGCCCAACTGTCTTAGGAACATTGTTTTAGTACCTGCCTCAACTACTTCATCTGGCAACTCATTACATATATCCATCTGAGTGGAAAAAATTGCCCATCAAGTTCCTATTAAATTTGTCCCCTCTTGCCTCAAACCTATGTCCTCTGGATCTTGACCTGGGTAAAGGGCCCTATGCATTCAACCTATGAATTCCCCTCACGATTTTAAACATCTCAAAGATCATCCTTTAACCTCATGCGCTCCAAGGCATAAAGCCCTAACATGCCCAATAGCTGGGGCCCCCGGAGTCCTGGCAACATTTTCTTAAATCTTCGCTGCCCCTTTTCCAGCTTAATAGCATCTGACAACTTCTATGCTCAAAGCCCTGATTGATGAAGGCCAAAAAACGTCTTTACCACCCTGTCTATCTGTAACTCCATTTTCGGGGCACCTATACCCCTATATCCCTTTTTCTTCTTCTTCTTTTTCTTGCGTATGGCGTACACAGCCTAAAGTTGCAGGACAACTTGTTCTATTTGATCTTATTTGATTGTGCACGCCAGGTTGATTACATTCGTCAAAACAGGGCGGACCACGTGAAGGTTGCAATCTCTCACCCCCCTATATCCCTCTGGCTTGATCTTTGATCTCATGGTGTACCATTGGCAATGAAGCCAAGGAATTGCCAGTTTTATTACTGAAATATCTTGCTGACTTTTTTTTGTTAAATAATGTAATATGAAACTACGCTTCCTGTTTCAGCTACACCTACCATTAAATTCTCCGCTGCCTGGTAGTGAATTGACAAAAGAGCCATTCCGCTGGGATCAGAGATTGTTTGCATTGGTTCTTCGTCTCCCTGGTGCATCATCCCTTGAAGCAGAGCAGCTGGGCAGCGTACCTTCAGATGAGTCTGCTGTGACCCAGATGTGTGAAGTGACCGGAGGTAAGCCAACAGTTCTTCTGTCCATGGAAAGTTTTACATTTCCTAGCCTGTTGTATTTGTCTTTTGTATGTGTATTTTGTATTTGTATATGGCAGTTGGGTAATCTTGGGTGTTTAATGTTTGAATTGTTACACATTAAGATAAAGGAGGAGAGAATTTGCAAGTAAATTGTTATTTATTGATAGGGTAGGGGACCTAAATTTTCATCCAAAGTGTAAATATATTGTCACAAACTCTGATACTTGTGGAATATCAGTCAGAAAAACACTTCTATGCCTATCCTATTCTATGACCAAGCCAATTTTAGAAACAATTTACCAACTTGCTGTGAGTTCCGTGTGATTTAATCTTCTGGACCATGTTGGACTTTGTGAGACATAGTCCAAATGTCAACATAGACCACATTCACAAAACTCTCAATCAAATTTGTTAGACGGTATCTCACCTGCGCAGAGCCATGATGGCTATATGTCAAATAGTAGAGAGCAAAGTTTACAGTTGAAGGGCAAGTTTAAAGGCGATTTACAAGGCAAGTTTTTTTTTGCGTGGGAGCGGAGGTGGTAGAAGCAGATGCAATAGCAACATTTAAGAAGGATTTAGACACAAAATGCTGGAGGAACTCAGCGGGACAGGTAGCCTCTCTGGAGAGAAGGCATGGTTGATGTTTCGGGTCGAGACCCTTCTTCAGACTCTGAGTCGGGGAGAGGGAGCAACGATATGGACGGGTAAAATCAAAGCAGATGATAAGGATATGTAGAACCATCAGTAAAAATAATCAGGACAGTGAAACTCATTGGAGAACTAGGGTGGGGGAGAGACGGAGAGGCAGTGAAAGCAAGGGTTACTTTAAGTTAGAGAAATCAAAATCGTATCGCTTACTTGTAAGCTGCCCAAGCAAAATATGAGGTGCTGTTCCTCCAATTTGTGTTGGACCTCACTCAGACAGTGGACAAAGCCCAGGATGAAAATGTCAGTATAGGAGGGGAGCTAAAGTGTTTAGCAACCGGGAGATCATGTAGGTTTAGGCGGACTGAGCGGAGGCGTTCGGCGAAACGATCGGCAAGCCTGTGTTTGGTTTTGCCGATATATAGGAGTCCGTACCTGGAACAGTGGATACAGTAGATGAAGTTGGAGGAGATGCAAGTGAACCTTTGCCTCACCTGAAAGAACTGTCGGGGTCCTTGAATGGGGACGAGGTACAACGAAAGGTGTTGCTTCTCGTGCGGTTGCAGGAGGAAGTACCTGAGGGGGAGTAGGTTGTTTGGGAGGTAAGTGATGAGTTAACCAGAAAGTTGTGGAGGGAACGGTGGAAAGAGGAAAAGGGATGGAGATCGAAAATGATGTGGCTAGTGGTGGGATCCCATTGGAGGTGGGAGAAATGTTAGGAGGATTGTGCTGTATACAATGGCTGATGGGGTGAAAGGTGAGGACTGAGGGACCCTGTCCCTGTTGTGACTGCGGGGAGGAGGTGCAAGAGTGGAGCTGCGGGATACCATAGAAAAGAAAAACATAGAAATTAGGTGCAGGAGTAGGCCATTCAGCCCTTAGAGCCAGCACCGCCATTCAATATGATCATGGCTGATCATCCAACTCAGTACCCTGTACCTGCTTTCTCTCCATACCCCCTGATCCCTTTAGCCACAATGGCCACATCTAACTCCCTCTTAAATATATCCAACGAACTGGCCTCAACTACCTTCTGTGGCAGAGAATTCCACAGACTCACCACTCTCTGTGTGAAAAATGTTTTCCTCATCTCGGTCCTAAAGGAATTCCCCCTTATCCTTAAACTGTGTCACCCCTTGTTCTGGACTTCCCCAACATCGGCAACAATCTTCCTGCATCTAGCCTATCCAACCCCTAAAGCATTTTGTAAGTTTCTATAAGATCCCCCTCAGTCTTCTAAATTCTTGCGAGTACAAGCCAAGTCTATCCAGTCTTTCCTCACATGAAAGTCCTGACATCCCAGGAATCAGTCTGGTGAACCTTCTCTGTACCCCCTCTATGGCAATAATGTATTTCCTCAGATTTGGAGACCAAAACTGTACGCAATACTCCAGGTGTGGCCTCACCAAAACCCAGTACAACTGCAGTAGAACCTCCCTGCTCCTATACTCAAATCCTTTCACTATGAATGCTAACATACCATTTGCTTTCTTCACTGCCTGCTGCACCTGCATGCCAACTTTCAATGACTGGTGTACCATGCCACCCAGGGGTCGTCACCTCCTCGACCCGTCTCTATGACCCCCTCCGCTCCGGCCTCCACAGAGACCTGTGTGAGGGCCTCGTCTGTGATGGAAAAGGGGAACCACTGTTCCTTAAAGAATATAGACATCTTTGATGTCCTGGTAAGGAACACCTCATCTTGGGCACTTATGCGGCGTAGACAGAGGAATTGGGAGTAGAGGATGGTCTTTGCAGGGGGCAGGGCAGGATGGTCCAAGTGCATTTGAGTGCAGGATGGAAATTGGTATTGAAGTTAATGAAGTCCGTGGGCTCTGCATGGGTGCAGGAGGTAGCCCCGATGCAGTCATCAATGTAGCGGAGACAGTATTCGGGGATAAGGCTGGAACGGGGATTATCGTCGTACCCCACAAAGTGGTAGGCATAGCTGGGGATTTGACGGACGCATGAACAGGCATGGAATCGAGAGATACAAACTATGTTCAGGCATACAGAATTAGGTTAGATTGGCATCAAGGCCAGCACAGACGCGGTGGGCCGAAAGGCCTGTTTGTTCTATGTTCCGTTGGTTATTCTGTCTTGGCACCTCTCCTATGGCTAAAGAAGATACAAATATCTTTGTCACGGCTGCAGTAATCGCCACCCTTGATTTCAAGACATCCAACTCCCTCTCCTCAATGTCAGCGCCCTACAATTTATCAATTTCACCATTATCCTTGGTAAATATGGGTGAAGTACCCATCAAAGCCCACATTCTCTGGGACCACGCATGAATTCTCTCCTTTGTCCTTGAGTGGACTTACCCTTTCCCAAGTTAACATCTTGTTCCGAATGTGTACACAAAATGCTGTATGTGCAAAGGACTTTTCATAACCCCTTTTATCCCTCCTAGACTTGTTTAAATTCTCTTGTTTACTGAATATTCCTCAAGGGTCTTGTTTGATTTTGGCTTCCTAAATCTTGCAAATGCTTCCTTTTCTTTTTTAACCAAGCTCCTAATATCTCAATGTTCAAGGTGCATTTTTTCTTCTCATATCCCTAAATACTTGCCTTAACACAAATCTTATCAGTCATGTTTAAGTTATGATTTTGGTGCAACTGTTCTCCTTGTGCAGGTCCTAGTACCCCCGACGCAATCCCATTGATCTAAGTACCTCAAGCCTCCCTCCCCACCCTCTGCCAGGTCTTTAGCCGTCATTCATCCATTTTACCCTCCAATGTCTACTATCATGAGTATGTGGCACAAGAATTAATCAGGCCCTTGATTGCCTTTCAGCTTCTCCCTGTTTTTTAAATGGGACACTACTTTTGAAATGTTCTAAAAGGTGGATTACCTCCCATTTCTTCCACATTATTCCATCTGTCATGTTCTTGCTCATTCACCAAGGCTGTCAATTGTTGCTACTGAGCTTTGCATCATACAAATATGGATCATTTGGTTCCTTCATCTAAATCATCAGTCGATTGTGACCTTGCTGGCAAGCAGTGGGCTGGGATGCTCCAGGCAAGCCGGCCCGGCTCGCCCGCTGCGGTCTCCGGCGGGACCGGGAACCCGCCAAAGTCTCGACGGAGTCCACCTGAAGGCTCACGGTCGGCTGGACCTCGCCAGAAGGCTGGGTGGTTGGTGGGACCGGGAACCCGCCTGAAGGGTCGTTGGGATAAGGATAGGAGAGGAAGGTTGATTCATGGGTACGATTGCGTGGGCCTGCCAGACTTTGGAATTTGGAAACTGGCGGCGCCCGCATGTGTAACAAATGCAAAAAGAATTTCACTGTGCCGTTGCTTATGTGAAAAATAAAGCACGGTTGACTATTAAACAGTTTGGGCTGCAGCACTGATCCTGATGGTGCCCCATTAGTCACAGCATGCCCATTCTAAAATGATTAAAATGTTTGATGTCTCTTACCAATCATTAAACCACACCAGTATATTACTTCCAATGTTGTGGACTCTCATATTATTTAATAGCCCTTGTATGCCACCTTATCAAAGGTCTTCTGAATGTTCAAATATAGATTTGCAGGGGGGTGAGTTCTTGTACAGGTGAGAGGTTAGAAGTTGGTATGGAGGGTGAAGAGAGAAAGTATAGAGGACAGAATAGGCAGGAGAAAGGCAGGGGGTGAGGAAGGAATGATAGTTTAAATTGCACGTATTTTAATGCGTGGCCTGACGGGTAACGCAGGTGACTTGGGGCATGGATAGGGAAGTTGCAGCCAATAGCAAAACCTGGTTGCTTAACCAGGAACAGGACTGGCAGCTTAATGTTCCAGGGTACAGGAGCTTCAGGAGAGACGGAGATGAGAGTAAAAGTGGGGGGGGGGGGTGTTGTGTTATTGATTAAGGAGAATGTGTTGGCAGTGGTCAGAGGTGACATTTAGGACGGTTCATCTCGTGAGGCTATATGGGTGGAGCTGAGGAACAAGAAAGAGATGATCACCTTGTTGGGGTGTACCACAGATCCTCAAATAGTCAACGGGAATTAGACGAGCAAATGTGTCAGAAGGTTGCAGGCAGCTGCAGATGTAAAAAAGTTGTTGCAGGGGGTTTAACTGTACCAACATTGACTGACAATGTCATAGTGCGAATGGTTTATTCAAGGTGCGATTTGTCAAATGTGTTCAGGAGAATTTCCTCCGGCAATATGTAGGGGGCACTACATGGGAGAGGCCAACGCTTGATCTAGTCTTGGGAAATTGTGAGGGGCAAGTGGGTGAAGTGTCTGTGGATGAGCCTTTTGGGACCAGTGACTACTGCTATTAGGTTTAAGATAATTATAGATAGGGACAGAGCGGGCTCACAAATTAAAATACTAAATTGGGGCAAGGCCAACTTTGAGAGTATGAGACATGAGCTTGCTCAAGTTAATTAGAATAGGTTGTTTGATGGAAAAAGAACATCAGGAAAGTGGAATGTTTTTAAGAGTGTGCTGACAGGTGTTCAGGACATGCATGTCCCTGTTACAGTGAAGGGCAAGACAGTCAAACGCAAGGAAGCCTGGATCATGAGAGAAATTGATGCTTTGGTCAAGAGTAAGAAGGCATGGGACTGTTATAGGCAGCTGGGATCAAGTGTATCCCTGGAGGAGTTTCGGGAACTAAGGAGTGAGCTAAAAAAGGATATCGGAAGGGCAAAAAGAGGACAGGACATTGCTCTGGCAGATAGTATTAAGGATAATCCTGAGATTTTATAAGTATACTAGACCAAGTGGGACCCTTTGGGTCCCATCCCCTCAACGCGGGGGGCGGCGGCCTGCGGCGTCACACACACACTAACTACCGCCCCCCCGCACACTAACTACCACCACACACACACACCAGGCACGTGCTGTGAGTAATTACTCAGGGTAGGCACTCAGTCCGCTAAAAAAAAATTAAACCGCGCATGCGCAGATTGTTCGCTCTGTTAAATAATAAATAATAAATAAATAAATAAAAACAGTGACATTTCAATTTGCCCAAGGCTTCCTAGTCATAGACCAATTGGGGGAACAGTTCCTTTCACAGCGTGTGGAGAGTCAGTGTCGGGGGTAAAGTTTTGGGGAGGGCACGAGTGTTGAGAAGGAGGGGGTCGGGGATAATGCCAGTAACTTACTCACTGCTACCGCAGCTCTCCGGACGTGGAGCCACCGCGGGGGATAGAAGCAGCTCGGGTAGCTACGAGCGGCCACCGGTACCCGACAGCAGAACTGGCCACCACTTCAGCGCCTTCTGCCGGCCCGCTCACCTTTGACAGTGCTCACCGTCGGAACACCTGTCACCTGCCGTTCGCCGACTTCGCTCATGTCAGCCGCTTCCTGCAAATCCTTAAATTCCCACAGCTGAGTAACCTCAATCGCGCTGTCGGAATTTAAGGACATGAGTGAGGCCAGCGAGCGGGCAGGAGAGTGGTTTGTAGACGGAGAGCTGCCAGAGGTGAGCGGGGACCGGCAGAGAGAACTAAGGTGATGGCTGGTTCCGCTGTCCGGCCCGGCGGCCGCTCAGCCACCCGAGCTGCTTCTCCCCCCCCCCCCGGCCTCAATGTGGTGGCATTCCCTGCAACTTTAATCTGGGCCAGACTCCCCAAACACTGTGAAAGGAGCTCTCCCCCCCCCCCCACACCCCGGGAAATACAGTATTTAAAAACATAGACACAAAATGTACTCACCACATTATTGGTACACAAGCTCCATTCTTCTCTCTTTGTTACCTAACATACACTTAAAATATTGACAAACCATATTTGAAAACCCCGCCAAGAAACTTGCTCTGCGCATGCGCAGTAGATCGATGCGCATGCGCAGTGATACAAAGGCAGAATTTCTACTGCCTTCTGCCCCGCTTGTCATTGACGGCCCAGGCAGCGCTGACGGAACGTGGGTTGCACAGAGCATCCCGTGTTACAAGCGCTGCGGATGAAAGGCATGGAGAATTATGCCTACCTAAGAGATCGATCTCTTACATAGGCATAATTCTCCCAGGCCTTTACTATTTATATTTAGTTATTACCATGTTATAATTTTAGTCAGGGTAGGCAGTGCCTACCTTGCCTACCCTGACGGCATGTGACATGCACGCACACACACCTATATTAATATTATTCATTGGCTGCTTTTACTCCATCCCTGCCCTATCCACTGATGCATAGCACCTAACTCGCAGACGCAGGAGGGGGGAGCTAGAGAGTGAGGGCAGATAGAGAGGAGACAGAGAGAGAGAGATGGGCAGAGACAGTGCGATAGGGGAGGGGGGGGAAGGGAGGGCGAGAGAGCAGGGAGAGGGAGGGCGAGAGAGGAGGGAGTGAGGGGGGGGGGGAGGGAGTGAGGGGGGGGGGAGGCCAGGGCTGAGCCGAAGGGGGGATGGGGAGGCCCGGGCCAAGGGGGAGAGACCCAAGCCGAGGCGCGAGCGTTCGTCCACCGAAGCTCTCGGGAGTTGTCAGGAGACCCTAGTCGAGTCGTGAGCTTTCGTGGACCGAAGCTCTCGGGAGTTAGACAGGGCGACTTTTGAACAACGTGGGAGAGGGAAGAGGGGGAAGGGTGGGAATTGACGTCAGTCGCAGTGCGAGCAGACGCCTGCAGGCAGATCCATTGTGACGTCATCGGGGAATAAGCTGTTATTTATTTCCAAGTTTCTTCAGATTTGTGAACATTTTGATTATTAACTCGAGAAATAATGCATGAATTTTTCAGATAAGGCGATTTTTGATTTCACGGGATAAATCTCTACCGTAATATGTTAAAAATTTACCGTTAGCGCGTTGTTTCTTCGAGTAGATGTGATCGCACACAACAAAATAAACACATACACACACATGATCAGAGTTTTATAGTTATACTAGACCAAGTGCAGACCTGTTGGGTCCGTTTCCCCAACGTGCATTTGCGGAGGGGTGGGGGTGCAGGGCGGCATGCGGCGTCACACACACACTAGCCACCCCCACCCTAACTACCCCGTTGATATTATATTAATTTTATTAATTAGATCCTTTAACGGAGGGGGGGGAGTGATGGGAGGAGAGGGGGGGAACGGAAGGGGGGAGAGGGGGTGGAGGGAATAGGGAGGGGGGGTTTAGGGGGAGGGGAGATGAAGGGGAGAGAGAGATTTATTTCAAAACTTGCTTGCCTGCTCGTAAGATTTTTTCAAAGGAGTTCGGTTTGCAGCTCTGAGCGAGGGTCGGCTGCGAACGGTCACGTCCGGATCTGCACGTTCTTTCCAAAGATCCTATAGCCGCTTAGCCACTATGGGATCTTTGGTTATTTATGCGCAATTTGAACAAGGGGGGGGACACGGAGGCACACACAGAGAGCGGCACGGAGGCACACACAGAGAGGGACACGGAGGCACACAGAGAGGGACACGGAGGCAGACCGAGAGGGGCACAGAAAGGGACACAGAAGCAGGGGAGCTTCCTGCCTTTTGGAGCTGGGGTTCGGATTTGCGGCGTTTTTTTGAGTCGGCGGCCCGGCTGGTGCGAGTGGAGCGGTCGATCAAAAGCAGCAGAGGGCCGGCCGATCAAGGTGGGGGGAGGGAGAGGGGGTTAGTGGAGGAGTGATGGGGTGCCAAATGAAGAGAGAGAAGCGGCTTGGATTGGTCGGCATGTGGAATTGTGACGTCAGCAGCTGGTGAATCCCGTTTAGATTTTAAAATGAGTGAGTGGGGGTGGGGGGGGGGAGGATTTTATTTTAAAATGTCTAAATGTAATGAGGAGTGGATTTGCAAATGTAAAAGTGAAATCACTAACAAAATGGAAAAAATCTCTGAGTTTTTGCGTGTGGTTTTGGAGGACCAACGAATCAAAGGCCAAAAATCTAATCTGGCAAACAAATAAACACACACACACGCAGAGTTTTAAAAGTATATACTAGACCAAGTGCAGACCTGTTGGGTCTGTTCCCCCAACATGTGGTTGCGGGGGGTGGGGGGCGGCGTCACACACACTAACTACACGCACGCTAACAACCCCCCTTGATATTATATTAATATTATTAATTTGCTCATTTTACCACATAACCGCCCTATCCACTGACGCATAGCCCCCAACTCACAGGCGCGTCTAGAGAGGAAGGGGGTAGAGAGTGAGTGCAGAGAGAGAATGGGGAGAGACAAAGAGAAAGGGGCAGAGAGAGAATGGGACCCCTCTGGGAACAAAGTGATCAACTCGAGCCACAGGAGATGACAAGGTCCTCAACGAGTATTTATCCTCAATTTTTGCCATTGAGATAAACAGGAGGACAGAGGAACTTGGGGCAGTCACTGAAAGTGTCTTGAGAGCAGCCAGTATTACGGCCGCAGAGCTGCTGAAGGTCCTGACGCATATGAAGATAGACAAATCTCCCGGGCTGGGTCAGATATATCCGAGGACACTGGAAAGCTAGAGAGGAAATTGCAGGAGCTCTCACTGAGATTTTTTAAATACAGGCGAGGTACTGCAAGACTGGAGAAGGAAAATGTTGTGCCTCTATTCAAAAAAGGCTGCAGGGAAAAGACTGGGGAACTTACAGGCCAGTGAACTTAACGTCTGTGGTTGGAACTAGACCAATCACTATTGTTGATTTGATCCATGTCTGGTTTTGCTATTGCACACCCGTCCTGTACACGTTCGGTCTGCAGTACCGATACAAATACTTTGACTAGAGGCAGATCCTGGACTCTTACTAACCATAACTAACATTACTCATATTGCATCCTCCGCCGCTTTGCTGTAGATCATCTTCTAAAGAAGAAGCTGTAGATGATAGTTAACTTTATATCCTTATATATTATGTCTTTGCATGTTTGTATTTAGCTTATGGGCAAAAGCCTAAGAAGGAGGATGTAGATCAATCACTATTGCTGATTTGATCCATGTTTGGTTTTGCTATTGCTGATCCGATCCGTAATCCCTGTTGGGTTTCCACCATGCCGTCTTGAGGAATGTTCCTGTATGTATTCTTATTAAAGTACTTATTATTAAGTTTTATGACTGTCAATAATACTTTATACAGGAACATTACTAGAGAGTATTCTGAGGAATAGGATATACATGCATTTAGTCAGACAAGGGTTGATTAGGGGTAGCCAACATGGTTTTGTTTGTGGGAGGTCATGTCTCTCGAATTGGAGGTTTTTGCAGATGTGACCAAAAAGGTAGATGAAGGCAGAGCTGTCGACGTTCTACACGTGGATTTCAGTAAGGCATTCAACAAGGTTCTGCATGTCAGGCTGCTCTGGAAGGTTAGATCACACGGAATTCAAGGAAAGATGGCTGAATGGGTAGAAAATTGGCTTCATTGAACGAAACAGAGATACAATGTCCTCAATAATATTTGGGACATAGTCTTTGTCCCAAAAGTTATGGAAGGCACTGTAGATGGGTGGAAGGTTGCTTTTTGGACTGGAGGCCTGTGGCTAGTGGTGTGCTTCGGTTTGTTGTTAGGCCTGTTTGTGTTCTGTATCAATGATTTGGATGAGAACGTTCATGGCATGGACAGCAAGTTTGTGGATGACAAAAAAATGGGTGGCATTGTAGATAGTGAAGGTGGTTGTCAAAAATTGCAGCAGTATCTTGAATGGTTGGGGGTACACAAAAAGCTGGAGAAACTCAGCGGGTGCAGCAGCGAAGGAGATAGGCGACGTTTCGGGTCGAGACCCTTCTTCAGAATGGTTTCTTGAATGGTTGGGCTGGGCAGGTGGGCTTTGATGGAATTTAAAACAGAAAAATGAGAGATGTTGCATTTTGGGAGCACTAACATGGGCTGAACCTACACAGTGAATGGTAGGGCTCTGTGGAGTGTTGTAGAGCAGATGGGTCTAGGAGTGCAGGTACATAGTTAGTTGGATGTAGTATCACAGCTACCTGTGTTCAGATAGAGTGGTCAAAAAGACTTTTGGCACATTGGCCTTCACTAGTCAGAGTATTGAGTAGAAGTTGGGAGTTCATGTTGCAGGAGTATAAGATGTTGGTGAAGCTGCATTTGGAGTACTGTGTTTGGTTTTGGTCACCATGTTATAGAAAATATGTTGTCAAGGTGGAAAGGGTATAGAAAAGATGTGCAAGGATGTTGCCAGGACTTAAAGGCCTGTGCAGGAGAATGATGGGTGATCTTAGAGGTATATAAAATCATGAGAGGGATAGATAGAGGCACAGATTCTCTTGCCAGAGTAGGGGAATCGAGAACCAGAGGACTCCGGGCTCCGACCAGCGCGGCCTGTGGACTTCGGGAGCTGCGGTCTCCGGGGAGGGAGCGGCCGTTCCAGATACTCCAATGCCGCTGAAGAGTGTTCTCCCGACGCCGGAACTCCATTATCCAGAGAGAGGGCCTATGACATCGGGCCGCCGTTGCGGCGACTGCGGAGGCCTCAAATAGGCCCCGACCTTGGGTGAACTAAGAGGAGGACAGAACTTTTTAGTGCCTTCCCTCACAGTGGAAAGTGTTGATTCTGCTGTGGGGGGGACGTTCATGTCAATTTCTATAGTGTGTTGTGTCTTTTTAATTTTTTTTATTTTATATGGATGTATGGTAATCTGATTTCTTCTCTCTAAAGCACTTTGGCTTCAACATGATTTGATTTTAAAGTGCTATATATATAAAAATTACTTACAATATTGCACATTGCAGATTAGTATCCTGTCTTGTCGTTGGTTCCTCAACATACTAATGAAGGAAACCCATCTAGTGTATGTTCTGTTCTCAAAACTATTACTGTCGATTTGGGTAGTCCGGTCTATATCAAATGTTTTTTCTGGATGTTCAAATGTATAATATACATTGACAATCCCCATTTTTAAAAAAAACGTTATTCGTTGGGCAATACCTGCCCATTACAAATGTGTGTTCACTTTCTCATCAAGTCAGAGTTTTCCAGAGTGTTCATTCAATCAATGATAGACCCAGAACTTGTAAGTAAAAATTGCTTGGCTAACTTGCCTACCATTTCCTTAATGTTCCTATTTTAAATAGCAGAGTAAGATGTATTTAAAATAGAAAAAAATGATTTAACTAAAGACATACAAAGAGAGAGAGAGAGAATGAAAATTCAAACATTAGGATATTTACAATATTCTCACCTAAAATTTATTTTTGACTCATGAAAATTCAATTTACAAATTTTTGCTCAAACACATTTTCAATGTACAAAACTCCTTTTGCTGTAGTGAATAGTTGCAACTCTCCATTTTCTAGTACTGTATCTTACGTAATTCCTTTATATTCCTTTAAGTGTCAGAAATAATGGAGATTTGTTACTGATTAATATCGCATTTTCTTCAGTTTTAATTTGCTCTGTTAATATTGATATGTTCACCTCATAGTCTATCTCCTGTGATGGACACAGTGAGATCAAGAAAGGGGAGGGAGGTGTCAGATGGTCCAAGTGAAATTGAGTGCTGGATAGAAATTGGTGATGAAGTCCACGAGTTTTACATTGGTTCAGGAGGTAGCACCAATGCTGTCTTTAATGTAACGGAGATAGAGTTTGCGGATAGGGTCAGTGTATGCCTGGAACTGGGATTGTTCCACCTACTCTCTGTACAACGTACCCCATCTGTGATTCCAATTTGAGATGATGCGTGACTTGGGATTATGCAGGAAGTAATCTTCACTTGTGCCTGCTGCTTTAGTTCTTGGATACATTCACATCATGCCATGTAGATGTTGAAAACGTTTGAGGTGATGGGCGGTAAGTCAGTAGGTGTTGGATACCATTCACATTATTTATATTACTGGTTAATGACATAGGCACAAAAAGTGACGAGGTCCTGAAGGGAGAATTTAGGGAGTTGGGGGGGAAAGTTAAAGAGAAGGACCAAAAGGGTAACGATTTCAGGATTACTGCCTGTGCCGCGTGACAGTGAGAGTAGGAATGAAATGAGGTGGAGGCTAAATGCGTGGCTGAGGGACTGGTGCAGTGGGCAGCGATTCAAGTTTCTTGATCACTGGGACCTCTTTTGGGGAAGGCATGATCTGTACGCAGAGGACGGGTTGCACTTGAAACCGAAGGGGACCAATATCCTGGCAGGGAGATTTGCAAAGGCTACTGGGGAGACTTTAAACTAGAAAGGCTGGGTAGAGGGGGCTAGGGGACAGGGTGTGGGGCAAGAGGCAGAGAAGGGAAGCACTCGGACCCAAAATGTAGGCGAGAAAGATGAAAAAGATAATAGACAGAGAATAAAGGATGGTGGGTTTATAAAATGTGCATATTTTAATGCTAGGAGCATTGTAAGTAAGGTGGATGAACTTAGAGCCTGGATTGACACCTGGAAATATGATGTTGGGGCAATCAGTGAAACATGGTTGCAGGAGGGCTGTGATTGGAAACTAAATATTCCAGGATTTCGTTGCTTCCGGGGTGATAGAATTGGAGGGACCAGAGGTGGAGGTGTTGCATTGCTTGTCAGAGAGGATATTACGGCAGTGCTTTGGCAGGATAGATTAGAGGGTTCGTCTAGGGAGGCTATTTGGGTGGAACTGAGAAATGGGAACGGTTGTAGCAACACTTTTAGGGGTGTACTATAGATCGCCAAATGGGGAGCGAGAATTGGAAGAGCAAATATGTAAGGAGATAGCAGATATTAGTAGTAAGCACAAGGTAGTGATTGTGGGAGATTTCAATTTCCCAAAAATAGACTGGGAAACACATTCTGTAAATGGGCTGGATGGTTTGGAGTTTGTATAATGTGTGCAGGATAGTTTTTTTGCAGCAGTACATAGAGGTACCGACCAGAGAAGGGGCAGTGCTGGACCTCCTGTTAGGAAATGAGGCAGGACAGGTGACGGAGGTATGCGTTGGTGAGCACTTCGGGAACAGTGATCACAATACCATTAGTTTCAATATAATTATGGAGCGAGTCAGAACAGGACCTAGAGTGGAGATTTTTGATTGGAGAAAGGCTAACTTTGAGGGAATGCGTGAGGATTTTAAAGGAGTGAATTGGGACACTTTGTTTCATGGGAAGGATGTAGAAGAGAAATGGAGGACATTTAAAGGGGAAATTGTAAGAGTACAGAATCTTTATGTCCCTGTTAGGTTGAAAGGAAATAGTAAAAATTGGAAAGAGCCATGGTTTTCAAGGGAAATTAGACACGTTTCGAAAAAAGAGAGATATCTACAATAATTATAGGAGGCATGGAGTAAATGAGGTGCTAGAGGAGTATAAAGAATGTAAAAAGAATCTTAAGAAAGAAATTAGGAAGGCTAAAAGAAGATATGAGGTTGCTTTGGCAAGAAAGGTGAAAGTAAATCCAAAGGGTTTCGACAGCTATATTAATAGCAAAAGGATAATGAGGGATAAAATTGGACCATTAGAGAAACCAGAATGGACAGCTATCTGCAGAGCCAAAAGAGATGGGGGAGATATTGAACAATTTCTTTTCTTCGGTATTCACCAAGGAGAAGGATATTGAACTCTGTGAGGTAAGGGAAAAAAAAGTAGAGTAGCTATGGAAACTATGAGATTCAAAGAGGAGGAAGTACTGACACTTTTGAAAAATATAAAGGTGGATAAGTCTCCAGGTCCTGACAGGATATTCCCTAGGACATTGAGGGAAGTTAGTGTAGAAATAGCAGGAGCTATGACAGAAATATTTCAAATGTCATTAGAAACGGGAATAGTGCCGGAGGATTGGTGTACTGCGCATGTTGTTCCATTGTTTAAAAAGGGTTCAAGGAATAAACCTAGCAATTATAGACCTATTAGTTTGACGTCAGTGGTGGGCAAATTAATGGAAAGGATACTTAGAGATAAATATATATAAGCATCTGGATAAACAGGGTCTGATCAGGAACAGTCAACATGGATTTGTGCCTGGAAGGTCATGTTTGACAAACCTTCTTGAATTTTTTGAAGCGGTAACTAGGGAAATTGATGAGGGTAAAGCAGTGGATGTTGTCTATATGGATTTCAGTAAGGCCTTTGACAAGGTTCCCCATGGAAGGTTGGTTCAGAAGGTTCAATCTTTGGGTGTTAATGGCGGAGTAGCAAGATGGATTCAACAGTGGCTGAATGGGAGATGTCAGAGAGTAATGGTGGATGGCTGTTTGTCAGGTTGGAAGCCGGTGACCAGTGGGGTGCCTCAGGGATCTGTGTTGGGTCCACTGTTGTTTGTCATGTACATCAATGATCTGGATGATGGGGTGGAAAATTGGATAAGTAAGTATGCAGATGATACTAAGATAGGTGGTATTGTGGATAATGAAGTAGATTCTCAAAGTCTACAGAGAGATTTGGGCCATTTGGAAAAGTGGGCTGAAAGATGGCAGATGGAGTTTAATGCTGATAAGTGTGAAGTGCTACATCTTGGCAGGACAAATCAAAATAGGACGTACATGGTAAATGGTAGGGAATTGAGGAATGCTGTGGAACAGAGGGATCTAGGAATAGTGCATAGTTCCCTGAAGGTGGAATCGCATGTAGATAGGGTGGTAAAGAAAGCCTTTGGTGTGCTGGCCTTTATAAATCAGAGCATTGAATATAGGAGTAGGGAAGTAATGTTAAAATTGTACAAGGCATTGGTAAGACCAATTCTGGAGTATGGTGTACAATTTTGGTCGCCTAGTTATAGGAAGGATGTCAACAAAATAGAGAGAGTACAGAGGAGATTTACTAGAATGTTGCCAGGGTTCCAGCAACTATGTTACAGAGAAAGGTTGAACAAGTTAGGTCTTTATTCTTTGGAGCGCAGAAGGTTAAGGGGGGACTTGATTGAGGTCTTTAAAATGATGAAAGGGATAGACAGAGTTGACGTGGATAAGCTTTTCCCATTGAGGGTAGGGAAGATTCAAACAAGAGGGCATGACATGAGAATTAAGGGACAGAGGTTTAGGGTAACGTGAGGGGGAACTTCTTTACTCAGAGGGTGGTGGCTGTGTGGAATGAGCTTCCAGCAGAGGTGGTGGAGGCAGGATTTTAACATTTAAAAGTAAAGTGGATAGGTATGTGGACGTGAAGGGAATGGAGGGGTATGGTCTGAGTGCAGGTAGATGGGACTAGGGGAAAACAAATGGTCGGCACGGACTGGAAGGGCCGAGAGGGCCTGTCTCCGTGCTGTAATTGTTATATGGTTATATGGTTAACTTGCATATCGACATCACCCAGGATATTGATGTTGAAGGCTCTAAATGTCAAGGAAGGTACTTTGCCACAGGTGTTAGAATGGCCATGGCTTGGTACTCTGTGGGGAAAATGTTACCTCCTATTTATCAGCCCAAGCATAAATGTTCTCCACGTCTTGCAACATACTGGCAAAGACAACTATATTTGCTGATGAGTTCAAAAAACAATTGAACATTTTGCAGTTATTTGCATGTCCCCACTTTTAATGAAATGAAGGTCTTTGATGAAACAATTCAGATGTATGGGCCAAAGATATAGCCGTGAAACACTCCTGTAATTTTGTTGTGGTTATTAATTATACCCACAATCATCTTTTGTGCAAGGTTTAACTAGCCATTTGATTTTCTTTTCCCCATTTAAGCCGACTGACTCTGATTTCACCAGAGCTCCTGAATGCTATTCCCACTAAATACCGACTACTGTTTCATATTGGCTTAATTTTCTCTAGTGAGAATAGTATACACGATATAAGTGGGGGGGTGGGGGGTTGGATTTGTGGGAACTAAGCGTGGAAAAGCAGTATGGACTCAATGGGCTGAACCTTAGTAGGAAATATGGTGTTTCCCTGCTACTGCAGACAAACCTCTTTTTACATAATATAATTGGAATGAATGTTGATTTTCATACCTCTTTAAAAAATACTTTTGTACTTTTTGTTTGGTGTTCACTATATCATTCATTATCACCAGAATCTGCACAAGTGCTGCCTTTCCATCTTTTGAAATTTTATAGACCCGCTTGTATTTATTAATTCCTAATTCTGTCATATGCAGCCAACTTTTGCTACCAAGGTCATAAACTGGTTCGGTATCTCTTTCTTTGAACGCTTTCCTTCCATTGCACTATAGTTTTACCCATTTTCCAATTTACTTAGTTTTCCATAGATGTTGCGTGGAAATGAGTTTTAATCAATCTTTTTAATTTTGCTAATTGTAGAAACCGTGCCAAATTGCTGCAGTGCCTCTTGTTTGTAATAAAATTACTACTGCAGTCGTTCGATGATAGAAACAATGTTTGTTCATTGTGGTGGGTTGAATGCCTGTTGAGCAGAGTGCTTGTCCCTGACAATTGCTTCTTGAGTGTTGTTGAAGCTGCACTCATCCAGCATCCATCTCACTCTCCTTATCTGAGCCCTGAAGACAATAGAAATATTTTGGTAAATAAGGAGGTGAGAACCAATGAGGAGTTCTGAATTTAAAAAATGCTATACCTTTGTAGTGATTCCATCCAAATCATTCTTCAGGTGTTTGAAATACCATATTTTTGTTTGATATGAGCCAATAGCCCCATGTGATAGGATAGGGATTAATTGTTCCCCTGCCAGCTATGTGCCACATGCCATTGTAGACAGAACAGTTAACCTGTCAATGCAGCAACTTGTGGGAGTGCAGATTGCAATTGGCATTTTTCTGTGCTTTCACAGGGCTTGAAGATCCCTACTTGTTGTTCCTACAGGCAAAGAACAAGTGGATCTGCTCCCGAGTGAGGCTGTGAATCAGCAGAGCTGGGGAAGATCATCTGACTTGAAACATGAAAATTTTTGGGGACACTGTCCCAGAGAGTGGTTTCTCATAGGATGGAGGAAATACCCATTTGTATGTGGAGGTTGAACTTCACTCAAAGAATGAGGAAGAGGCAATCTACGGTAAATTATCTATCATTACTAAATGTAATTTATTCAGGAGGAAAATTAGAGATTTAGATAAATCACTCAGTACATTGCCACTCGTACATATCCATCAATCTTTGCACATTGTGTGCAGTGTCTGTTTCCATAGTGTCGCTTCTGTACTCAGAGTAAAAGTAGTATTTTAGCGTGCAGTTTGTCCAAGGGTTTTATGAATTTGAGCCACTGCATCAATTATTTTGTAGATTGTAATGTACTTGATATACTTATCTTGCATTTCATTTTATTTCTGTTTAAGGTCGGTCCTACTGTGTGCGCACACAGCGGATGTTAAACCAGTGCCTAGAATCCTTAGTACAGAAAGTTCAAAGTGGAGTGGTCATTAATTTTGAAAAAACTGGACCAGACCCAGCACCAATTGGGGAAGGTAAGAATCATAATCTCATTACAACAATGAAAGAGCATTGTGTCCATTAAATATGTACTGGCTAACTCATTTCACCACTTTCTCCATAGCCTTGTATATTATTTTCCTTTCCAATTCCCCGTGAAAGCCATGATTGATTCTGCTGAAGACAATGAATTCCAGCTCATAACCTCTGACAGAGTGAAAGAAAGGCCTTGTTATAAAAGCCATGGAATTCTTCCTAACACAAGCTGTCCACTTCCTATTCTCTCTTTGCTTGTCTTATTTCCTTTTTCACTTCCACTTTCAGAGCCATCGTGATATCAGTGCATGATTTGCAAAAAAAGCTAGCATGCAGGTACTGCATCTGACTGAGACGGCTAACAGAATGTCAATTAATGCAAGGTGAATTCAGTAAAGTAAAAGTGGCGAGGTTATACTTCATTTATGTGGGACCATATTTGGAGTACTATGTTCAATATGGGTTTTCCTTTTTAAGAAAGAATGTTAAAATGTTGAGAGTAGTTTAGAGTAATACCTAGAATGGGGCGATTGTTTTACAAAGAAAGATTATGCATCCTAAGTTTATATAACTGGAATCTCGAAGTGAGATGGGGGTTGATTGAAACCTTTGAGGGATCTTGGCAGGGTGGATGTGGAACTGATGCTTCAACTGTGGGAGTATCCAGAGCGAGATGGCAATGTATAAAAATAATGGGTTGCTCATTAACACAAAGATGAACTCTAATATCGCAGCTGATAAATAACTAGTGGGGCTGCTGCCTCACAGCTCCAGTGATTTGGGTTCAATCTTGATCTCTGGTGCAGTCTGTGTGAAACTTGCATGTTCTTCCTGTGACCTTGTGGGTTTCCTTGAAATTGGAAGTTAACTGGGCATTGTGGGTGAGCAGGTGAATGGTAGAATTTGAGAGGCATTCATTGGGAATATTGGAAGAATAAAATATGATTATAGTAAAAGGGTAATTGTTGATCAGTGTGGACTGGATGGGCTAAAGTGTCTGTTTCTGTGCTGTATGACACCATGGTTGAGAGTTTTGGAACTGTTCTTCCAAGGCTGGCGGAAATAGTCTGAATATTTTTAAGATACAGTTTTATTACAAGTTCTTGATAAGCAAAGGGATGAAGGGTTAGTGTGAATAGGTAGGTATGCAAGATAGAGGTTTCAATCAGGTCAGTCATGGCCATTTGCGAGATGGTGAAAGCTGAAGGGGTTAACTGGCTATTCCTACTCACACTATATTTCAGGCCTCGAAATTAACGGTTGCCTGGGTGCCAATG